>VZTT01010283.1:7356-43308 GCA_013400855.1 Buphagus erythrorhynchus | reverse complement strand
GTAGAGCTGCTTCAGACTGAAACTGAAAGAAGCTATTCTGTTTTTGCTCAGAAAGAAACGTTTAGATCAGGAGATACATTCCAGTTGTAGAGAACTCGTGTTCTGGGTTGGAGGTGTTTAATAAAAAGCTCTTCAGCTGCAGGTTTCCTGAACAACTCCAATTTCCACAGAGCTGTGTGAGCAAAGGGGCACTTGTCATTTTTAAGCCTGAATTAACTTGTTCTTGTAGTGCCCCCCTTTTCTTGAACATACATTTCTTTAGCAGAGGCTGTCACTTGTTTGTCCAGTCTTTTGAAAAGTTTGTAACACTCAATGTGCTTCATTGAAACAATCATTGCAGGATCTCGATAACAAGTGAACATGTGTCACAACAAACCAAAGACACATCTTTGGTTTCACTCTTGAAGACACTGTAATTCCCACCACATCGACAGGACAGAGTGTAGAGTTGTTCATCTGCCAAAAAAAACAAAACAAAAATGCCTTTAGTGCTGGAGAAGAATCAAGAATTTATTTGGAATTTTCTTCACAGAGCTGCTCTTAATAACAAATAACCTCCCACTGCTGGGTTGTAAATATCAGTATCTGTGCTACTGTTTGTAGCTCAAAAAATAATCTCAAAATGTTTCAGTGATTGAGGTATTCTTACACTAAACAACCAGGGCCAGTGGAGTCTCTTAAAAAAAAACAACCCCAGTAATAACAAGGTGCACATCTGTGAAATGGATGATGCTAAAAGAAAAACCTAAATGGTGTTAGTCATACATGTGACAGATCAAGGATGCCTCCAAAACAGGCTGCTAACCCAGGAACCAAAACAGAAGAAAGGAAAGTAGGATTCTTCCCCTCACAATTTAAAATTAAAAAAATAAAAATCAGCCATTTGTTCCAAAAGAATTAAACAAGAAAAGCCAGAGCAATAGGTAAGAGGGAAGTAACAGTGGCAGATGAAAAAATAAACACAGGCATTTTACCATCAGGGGAAGAGCAAGAAGATGCACAAGAGATATGGGAAAAATCTATGTACTCNCACAGACAGTTTGCCATCAGGGGAAGAGCAAGAAGATGCACAAGAGATATGGGAAAAATCTATGTACTCTCAATTATACAAGAGGAGAGAGGGGTGAAAAGTGGTACTGCAGGTGAGGGTGGGGAAAAGTGATGTAGATGGAATGGAAAACAAATGTAACAGAAAGTTAAATTCTAATCCCAGTAATCTCAGAGAGCAAAACAGCTTTGTGCCAGGAAATACAGAAAAACCAGCACTTAAAGTAAGACAACAATGGTGCAAGGTGCAGAAAAAAATAGAAAACATTAACAGAGACAATGAAAAGCATTAGGAACCAGCAGTAAGGCACTCATACCTTCATTCCAGGACATGTCCTCAAGATAAATCTGTGCATGAAGTGGCCATTCTTTTGTCAGGTTATCTTCTATAAAGCAAACATGACAGCTGTTCAGTCTTTTCTGATAAATGAATAGTTTTACATACCTAGCAGTCAATCTGGTCCTTACTAGACCACCGTATCAGTTCAAAATGTAGTTCTCTAAAAGTTTAGTTTCCATGTATCTACCTAAGCTGGAAAATGTCCTCTTGTAGCCAGGAGAAATGAATGGTGAGAATGTATTACTGAATTAAGACCCTGAAACCAGCACTTTTGCACATTCCACTTTGTGAAATTAGAGGCAAACTTCTGTTTTGATGTAGATGCCTTTCAAAACCTGGCTGTAACTCCAACTCCACGAGCTGAAATGGTGAAGGTCTGCTAACCTGTACTTTTCACTGATTTGTGGGACAGCTGAGGTCCAAAGGGACCTCTCAAGACCACCTATCAGGATGGGCCATGTCCAGGCAGATTTTAAATATCTTCACAAATGGAGACTTGTATCTCAGTATCTCTCAGACAGCCCATTCTTCCTTGGAAAGGAGAAGCCAAATAAAAACCTTCCAATAAGCACCACATGAATGTTGTGTGTGAGAACACCACTAAGATTCCTGCAGAGAAATAAATGCAAAACACTTGTAGGGGAAGAGCAGTCCAAGTGCTCTTTTATGATAAAGCATCTCTGAGCATAGAAAGAAAGTCAAGTTCTGGCCTGTACCTGAGAGATCTGCTGCCATTTGATCCCCTAGACTCTTCCAACATTGACTACAGCATAAAATGAAAAATGTGCAACACAACTGACAGCATCAAATGCAAAGTGTGCACTACAAATTGGTGTTTTTTCCATTTACCAGCAACTCTTATTTGATGTACAAAGTTCACACCTATTTCTTTAGCTTAGTAATATGAGAGCTTGTCATCAAAGTTACAAGTGAAGCCATAAAGAGCAGTATCTAAAAGTGAAAAAAAGATATAACCCCTTCATAACTTAATGACACAAAACCTCCTAGCTGCTGCCTGACCCCTGAAAGCTCCAACTCCCCAAATGCTGTATTCTGAAGAACAAGAAATGACCAAAAGCTGAACTACAGGACATACACAGAGATGCCTTGGGTTTGGCAAGACTCAGGAGCTCAGTGCCTATGTACAGTTTAAATGAGGTTGTTCTTGAGGAGGGAGGTATTCCTCCTCTTGGAATATTGTTTATAGTTTAGTAGCTTTTGAAAGCATGGAGGGTTTTCTACAGCTTTCTTTGAAAAGCTGGCAGTGAAGTAATGTCTTATTCCAGAATGCTTATTGAGCACTTGCTGGAAAAGTCAGAGGCCCAGATTACATTGTTTTAATTCCCCAGAGATTGCCCTACTTAATCACCATTTATCACTCTAAGTGGTTCCCAGCTTCTTCTGTGTAACTTGGAACTTCCATGGAACTTCTTTGCTCTGGCCTGAAAAGCAGAACTGAGGGACTTTGCAGCCCCATCTCCAGTAGCAGCCCAGAAAAACTGCCCCTGTCCAACCTTTGTCTGATCAGGTAATGGAGAATTCCCTTCTTCATCACCACAACCCAACCACCAAGTATTAAATCCCAGAGTTTCTTTTGCAACTCACTGTTCTATTTTCAACTGAAATGTACATTATATATGCCTGGGAATGAGCCTCATCTAAATTAGTTCTAATGAAAGTAATTAAGTGGGACACATTGGAAATAATGACAGGATCAGTACAGCCTTTTTTATGTTACCTTTGCTGAACACCTATTTGGTAATGAAAAGGTCAGAACCAAAAGAAAATTAATCCACTCAGACCCAATGCTTTACTACTCAAAAGAAAGGGAAAAAATCAGCAGGAGTGTAATGATGAAAGAAAACAGGAAAACACACCAGTTATATGGAGTAGCAGCATTTTCCTTGCACTGATCAGAACATTAGTTAACAGTGTGAGGTGTCAAAATACAATACAGGATCAGATGGCCTCATCTCATCCCAAATAACACCAATGTTACTGGGAGTTTGCTTGGTACAAGCTATAAACCATGAGGACTGGAATGGTGAATGTCCTGAAAACACCCAAAAAACCAGCCAGAGGCCTTTCCTCCAGCAGGCATTGCTTGAAGCAGACTCCTCCTTTTCTCTGAGGAAGAAAACAAAAAAATAAGAGTTCAAAATCAAGTTTGTCTACCTATCTGGCTCACCACTGTGATCAAATAAGGCAGTACCATAGCTGTGAGAACAGTATGAAAATGGCAAATGCTTCCTATTTCATGTTTACTTTTAATACTGGGAAGAAAAATTCACAATTTTCACAAAGGGAAAGGGTCTCAGGTTGTAGAATGAAAAGATTTGCATCTACAGGTAACAAAAAATTGAGTTAGAAAACTTCCAGAGTTTCCTATTTGGAATTAATGAAGCAGGATTTCTCCTGGAACAACTTTTATAGGATTGGTGGTGGAGGTCTGGGTCATGCCTCACTACTAGAAAGTACAAAAAGGGCAGATGGGTCATGAGCCACCTGAAGAGAGCTGGTACAATCCAAATTCATGAGGTTACCACACTGCAAGTAAAGGAACTGTGAATCACAGAACCACAGCATCACTTATGCTGGAAAATACCTTTAAGATCATTGAGCCTGACCATAAAGTAATGAAGAAGCAGCTGAGAAAAAGTCTGCTCTCTGTTCTATTCTGAACATGTATAGTACAAAGCCCAGGGAACAGAATTTCAGCAAAACTTTCCTAATTCATCCCTGCAATTGTAATTTTGAAAACACAAAAAAAACCCAACCAACAGGCAAAATTAATCCTCCTCACAATTCCCTGGCTGAACAGAGATTGTTATTCCCCATCTGATGCTCAGATCCCAAAGGACAGGCACAGCATCACCAGCTGGGCAAGGGAGGGGATTGTCCCACTCTGCTCTGAGCTGGGGTGGCCTCACCTCGAGTCCTGAGGCACTTTTGGGTGCCACAATATAAAAAAGACATGAAGCCATTAGAGACTATCTGAAGGAGGCACGAGGAAGGTGAAAGGCCTTGGGGGGAAGCTGTGTGAGGAGCAGCTGAGGGCACAGGGTCTGTTCAGCCTGGAGGAGTCTGAGGTCAGACCTCAGTGCAGTTACAATTTCCTCAGGAGGGGAAGAGGAGGGGCAGGCACTGATCGCTGTGTGACCAGTGCCAGGACTCAAGGGAATGGCCTGAAGCTGAAGTCAGGGGAGGTTTAAGCTGGATATCAGGAAAAGATCCCCAGGGAATGGTCACTGCACCAAGCCTGGCAGAGCTCAAGAAGTGTTTGGACAATGCTCTCAGGCACAGGGTGTGATTCTTGGGGTGTCCTGTGCACAGCCATCAGTGATCCTCCTAAGTCCCTTCCAACTCAGCATATTCTATGACTGTGATTCCCTGAAGTCTGAAATCTGGTTATCTCAAAAAATAAAAATTTTCTATTAGTACTCTTGACTTCACACATACTCCAGTAAACAGCTCTTGCCAGGCAGTTTTGCACATTGCATTTATTTGCCTGTTTGGTTCAAGCAGGAGGAACATTTTCCAAAGATGAACAAAGTTCTTCTATTTTCTAGTTCTCCTACTAAATACATTACCCAGCCTAAGACACCTCGAGACAGCAGAAATAGAGGTAGTCACTTATTTAAAAACAGAGGCACTGCACAGTCTGAGTCTGCAAGCAGAACATCCAACCTAATGGCTCTCACAGAGATCCAGGTTTCTTGTGCCCTTCCTTATTTCACCTGCATCGTTGTTATTACAGCCTGGCTCCTTGCTGGTGCTCGTCTGAAGTAAACTGGTGTCCCACTGTCACTCCCTGGCTGAAGGAGAGTGGGAATTTACCAGTGCTGAGCTATGTGGTGGCCTTGCACATGATGTCTGCTCAGGCTGTAAAGCTCTGTGCACAGAGCTGTGATTTCTGAAACACACCCTGAACATACAGGGGGAAATGTGAGGACCTGATCGTGCACCAGAACTCGTGAAACAAATTTTAATTCCCAGCAGCACAGCCTGCCTGGCTTTACCATCCATTGGATTTGTCTGACAACAAGAGGTGAAAGGATTCTGCAGCTCCATTGTCTCAACTGCAGGATCTAAGAAAACACTGGCAGGCTCATCAGAGAGGTTTATGAGCCTGCAATTCAAAGAGATTAAAAGGAAAAATCTACTGAGATTCTTTCAGGCTACAGAACAACATTAAATAACTATTAGCAGCTTGGTTCAGTAAAGCTTTACTAGAGCCCTTGCTGGGTCATTCAGAAATTGTAAAAGAGGAAAGGTATTTAAGTTTCACTTAGAGATACAATAAATATTTCTTGGGCTATTTAAGGCTGAGTTTTAGGGGAAGGGTTGCAAGCAGTAAATGGAAATCCAACCCTTTTAACAGTTTATGGTTATAGTAAAAATAGTCATAATACCTAGAAGATTTTTCTTTATCAGGTATACATATTTCCTTTTTTTAAACCAAACACAATTAAACTTCAAGATATGTACTGTCAGTCAAATACTGTTCACAGTATCTACTCTGCATAAAAATCACCACAGTACTCACCAGATGTTTTCACAAGTTGATTCTTTCTAATAGGCTTTTCAGTTTTAAAACAATTACTTAAATTTGAGTCTTTTTAGTTAATTTAAAACAATCACATTTACTAATTTGAATTTTAACAAAAAGTCACGTGTTAAGGATTTCCATAACAAAGAGATATGTTTGTTATAAAAATACCAAAACAATCCTGCTCCACTTGTTGCAGATGAGATTTAACTCCAGAGAGTTTCAAAGGCTTGTGCTCCAGCTGAGGGGCTACAGCCACAAATCCATGGCTGGGGAAGGAATATACACTTTGTCACACACAGAGCAGAACCTGGCACACTGCAAAACCACTGCTACTGCCAGCAAAGCCAGCACTGCTGACCAGATATTACAAAATGAGCTGGTTTAGGCTAAGTACAATTTTTTGTTGTGCCTCACTGTGTGATGGAGAGGAACAGGGAGGATGGAACCAGAGCCACTCCCAGAGGCACAAGCTGGAACACTGGCAGTTCCAGTTAGAGCCTGGAATTCCTCATGCCTAAGAACAAGAATAAAACAGAAATTATGCTGGAATGTTACTCCTGTATGAAAATTGCATCTACAGTAATTTTCTAGAAGTGTAATTTAAAAATTGAAAATCCAAAGGAGGTATGTGCCAAGATGTGAAAACTCCTCCCCCCACCCTATAAACCCTTGGAGGCTAAAAGAAAGATGGAGAGGGAGTTTATACCAGGGCACATAGTGACAGGACAAGAAAGAATCGATTCAAACTGACAGACAGCAGGTTTTCATTAGATAGTGGGGAAAAAATATTTGACTATGAGGGTGGTGATGCCCTGGCACAGCTGCCCAGAGAAGCTGTGGCTGCCCCATCCCTGGAAATGTTCCAGGCCAGGTTGGATGGGGCTCTGAGCTACCTGGTCCTGTGGAAGGTGTCCCTGCCCATGGTGGAGGGGCTGGAACAGGATGGTCTTTAAGTTATTTTCCAACCCAAACCATCTGGTGATTCTATGAGCTATGGACATTGTGTCCATCCTCATGTGGAAATACACCATCCTTGATAGAACCTCACTAGAGCCACACATGGAAAATCCCCCCTAGATTCTTAAATTTGCCACCCAAAATCATATACAAGGCAATGTATAGTGTCTATTCCAGTACTAGCTTTGAATTATTTGCTACATTTATCACCAGAAACTAACCTAAGGCACAAATTTATTGATTTAATTTTGTGATCCTTCTACTATTCAAGCATTAATATTTAAAACACAAAGTCAATCAATAATTAAGACATAAAATGAATTCATATTATTACCTTGGTAATGTGATTGTTTAGATACAGTTCCCTTGTATATATCAACAAAAATGCAGAAATGTTGCAGGGCTGCTATTCAAAGGGACCTGGGTAGGATATAGAGATGGGCTGGCAGGGACATCAGAGCTCAGCCAAGATGAAGTCCTGCTTTTGGGATGGAATAACCCAATGCAGGTACAGGCTGGGAGGCACCTGGCTGCAAAGCAGCTCCCACACAGGGACCAGAGGGCCCTGAGGGACAAAGGGCTGCACAGCAGTCACAGGGCACTCCTGTGGCCAAGGCCAGCCCCACGCTGGGCTGTGGCAGAACAGCATGGCCAGCAGGCCAACACTGGGATTGCTTTTCCTCTCTACTCAGCACCAAGGAAATGCCACCCAAAATCCTGTGTCCAGTTTTGGTGTCCCCAGCACAAAGCCCTGACATGTGGGAGTGAATCCATTGGATTGGGCATGGTCAGGGACAAGGAGGGGGCAGAGAGACTTCTCAGAGGTGCACACAGGAAGGAAGAGAAGTGAAAGGCACAAGTTGTGAACTCCTTTATATATGACTTGAGAGAAGCAAAACACATTTTGATTGACTTGGGGTTTGGTTTTTGTTAGTTTGGTTGGTTTTCCTACCATGAGGACGTTCAAACACTGAACTGCTGCCCAGAGCAGCTCGAGAATCTCCATCCCTGGAGACACTAAAGCTA
Organism: Buphagus erythrorhynchus; assembly: GCA_013400855.1. NCBI lineage: Eukaryota > Metazoa > Chordata > Aves > Passeriformes > Sturnidae > Buphagus > Buphagus erythrorhynchus. Next base: position 35,386 of record VZTT01010283.1, on the reverse strand, counting down.
GGCTGGAGAAGGGCTGAGCAACTGCCTGTGAGACTGGCCTTAGGCAGAGATTGATCTGGATGCCTGGGAAGGTCTCTTCCAGCCTGTGTGCTTCTCTGATTCTGTGAGAAGTTTTTCTTCTTTCCAGCTGTGTCACAAAAGCATAAATTTTCAGGGTTCACATGATTTCTAATGTGAAAAATGTGAAACAGGTTTTATCCACACTAAAAACTTTTGGTGATTATCAGAGTCAAGCTTGATTTTAACTGCATATTCATCTTTTTAAAATGGGTTATCAAACAAAGAATGGAAAAATCTAAGAAGAAAATCTATTGACAAAAAAACCAAGTCCATTCTTCATAAGGTAAATTGTTATGCAGATTTTTTTTTTCCGTTCCCCAAATTTTTCACAGAGACTGTAAGCAAAAGATTCACCATTAAAAAAAGGTATTCTTACATGACAAAACAATGAATTGGAAAAAATTTCAGAAAACATACAAAAAGGTAGTTCTTACAAGATTTCCAGATCAGAAAAAGTTGGATAAGTATTTGAGCCTAGCCTCTGAACAGTCTGTCATTTGTCCCTTCCCCTTTAATGCTATGGCCTGAAGGAACAAAAAAATCAGGAGATTATTGGGAAACCTTCAGAGAAAAGCAGTATTAAGATATAAAAGCACATCCAACTTGTTATTCTCAACAATTCAAACAAAAAGAAAATTAAAACCATAGAGGCCACAAAACTTCATCTCCTTGGAACTTTTCTAGCTACTGAATTTCTGAGCCAAGTAATTAAGATTTACTTAGTGTAGCACAAGAAGGTACATACAAATAAACAATCTGTGAAATAGGGAAAAGACTGCAGTGCAAAGGGCTTCCTGCTGATGGGCAGCCACACACGCTGGCATCCTTCAGATCCTGCTTCCTGGCCTTCCTTTGCATCTTACTAACTTGCTGTATTATCTCTCTCATCACTATTCCCCTTAGCTGCTGTCTCAATCCCTTTGTTTCTGTGAGCTTTTATGGCAGTGTCTACGAATTTGTCTAGAATCATGACTTCAGAAGCAGCTTGACAGGCATTCAAAGAACTAGAATTTATTTCCCCATCATTTTGCTGCCAGGGAACATGCTGGAAAGAATGCAGCAGCACTGCACATGTGTGTTAGGTGTGGCTCAGTCTGAAACATGGGGGCCCTGGGAATGGCACCTCTGTGCTAAAACAGAATGTCCCATCACCATCCCAGTACCAAACACCTGCCTAAACAGAGGTACAATCTGATTTCTTTACTTACCAAGTCTTTTATACAGAATATTGAGATGGCTTTTCAAAGAACTCAACTCATCTGGATGCAAAAGAATCTCAGAAAATACTGATAATCTTCCAATTAAGGTCAAAACTAATTTATAGCAATGTCTTTAAATCCTGAGGGAAAACAAAATCTTGATGTAGCTCTCTACTCCAATGGATTAACCTGACCCAGGCAAAATGCAACTTCATAGTCTGAATTTAAGATTTAGGTAAAACTCACCAAATACTGAAAAGCTTCCCAACTTAATCTCTAGTACTTCCTTTTTCCTCTGCACATGCAATTTGTGAAAAGAGAAGGCACAACCAACATTACAATGGTAAGAGTACAACAGCATCAGAGTGCTGGGCAGCAGAAATTCCCTGTTCTGACATCACCTTCAGGCATTTAAAAATAACTTTGAGACGAAAAATTTATTTAAGTCTGATCTTAATATTGTTTACATTACAAATAGAACGAGATCCATTTTTTTCCATTCTTCTAAAATATTTATTCAACAACTCTGTTTTCAACCCTCCCCCTCTCTTCCCGAAGCCACACAAAGTCTGAAACACAAGGTTATTCAGCTGGAGAATTCACCCTGTGTGTCTCCAGGTCTCCACCAGCCTCTCTCTCCTGCAGTGATGCCTGTGTGCCACAGTGGCTACGCCTTTGTCTCTGCACCGTGGCACGGGGGAGTTAAACATCAGCACAGGGAGCAAGGCCTGATGGTGTGCCAGGGTACAATGGCAGGGAATTCAATAACAAGCTGCAGACACTGGGCTTTTATCAGCACATTCCACAGTGCTGGTGGCTCCAGTCAATGCCGGGCCCGGGTGTGTCACTGCAGAGTGTTTTCCCCACGGGCAAGCCACTCTTATTGACTCCCCCCATTAACATGTAGGGGGGATATACATTTATTGAAGGTTCTAATGGAAGGCTGAGGGACTCCTATCCTGAGGCCAGAGCAGAAAGACAGCCTATCACTTCATGTAATGGTAGCCCATGTGTGACAGACCTGACCTACATTTCCCCCTTTCTTTCTCACAACAGCCTGTCACTGTTTTAAGAAGCTATTTTCTGAGAGCTATAAAAAGGAATGCGTGCTAGAGCTAGTTAATATGTTACATTGAAATATTATTTACCAACCTGCTTTAGAAAGGCTAGTTTAGACCACGGATGAATTATGAACGCTACCTAACACCCACAACAGAAAAGAATGTGTCCTAATGATTCTGGTTATAAATACATACACAAAGAACACTAGGTGTAGATGGATTAATACTTACATCTAAAACACTGCAACAAAATGGAGCATAAAACTTAAAAATTAAGAACAATTAATTAAGCTACCTTCATAAAATAAAAAGGGCTAAGGTCTGCAATTAGTGTAAATTTCATAATAATTCAAACTATCGGGAATAATGCCCCCTAACGTTTTGTAGGAAGTAATTCTGTGTTTTCAGCAGCTAATGTATGTGTAGCTCAAGCTATAAATAATGGATCCACGTTTGAAAGTAGGACAAGAGCGAAAGAAACATTCGGTTCAGCACTAAACAGCATTTTAAAATACCATCTAAGTACCACTCCCAGCCCCTGCTTATTTAAAGAGCTGCTGCCACTCCAGCACTCCTTGGCAGAACCTACCACGCTGCTGCAGGTCATACTCTTTTTTTGTCTCCTCGTTCCCTAGAATTTTCCACGCTTGATCAACTTCGATGAACCGCTGCACGCGCTCCTCCACTTCTCCTGCTGGCACATCTGCCTCCTGTTTGTCGGGATGATACTGCCAATCACAAACAACATAAAAAAAGGGCTGGGGGAGTGAAAGTGAGGAGGGTGAGAGAGGAGCAATCAATAATGCATTTGATACTCAGTGAGGAGGACAGAGAAAAGGAGAAGGTCTAAGCTGAGGAGCCAAAGGAAGGGAGATGACGACGCTGGGCACAAAGAGGAACCTGCCAATTTAATTATCCCACTGGAATGGCAAAGAACCACCAGTGGCACAAGTGTCACCATGTGCACTGATGGCATTTTCTGGATAATTTGCTGATGGAATCGCTGGCCTTATGGACAATTTACCTAGAGAGTGACTAGCACAAACACAAATAGGTACATGCAGGGGACCACAACACAGGAACAAGAGGAGGTGCTGGAGGTGCTGGCAGCTCTCGTGATACTACACAGAGCTGATTTAAACATAACCACCAATGTTTAGTTAAAGCTATTACAGATAAATTGAATGCTGTATTACATGTGCCTAGCTTTTTTATGATTTAAATGGTAAATAAAATATACATGATCAAATATAATTTATACTACATGTAATTCTACTTTTGAAACTATGCCTCAACATCTTTAATTTCTTCCAGTTCAATGAATCAATAGCCCTTCCAAATACTTAAAGTCACGGATCACTGGCTACAAAATTGTGTCATTTTAGTTAAGAAATGGTTATTCAAGGACATGGTTATTCAAGAAATCCCATGTTAAACAGGCAATAATAATTAAAATGGTAACACATTTTCTTTCTCATTTGTTCTGAGCAGAGCATTCTGACTTGAGTGGTTCCAATGTCTACTGAAAAGGAACCCTCAAAGCTTCCATCTTCCTGTAGCTTCAATTCATCTCCAGTAATCTCTTTTTTCTGATGTTTTAAATTGTTCAGTAGATGTGATGGAGCAACAGGAAACAGTGCCTAAGTTGAGAAAGTTGCAATATAATCAGGCCTACCAGCTGATAACTGTGTCATAGACCAAGTTTTCCCATATTCTGGAGCCTTAACTGCCCTTTATACCCACATCAGCTGGGGCACTGAAAGGTGAAGCAGATTTTAAGATGTGGAACACTTGTTCTGTAAGTATTTAAGCAGATTTCTGATTAAATGAATCTCTCTGTTTTAGATTATAATTCATTTTGATACGAAAAGAATACTAGTAACACGTGTAGTTGATAAAATCCCAAATGTAAAGGAGCACTTGTCCTGCAGTCTATTTGCTCACTGATGTATCTGTCATTGGCACTGATGGGTGTTACCCAGACAAATCCCCTGTTCAACAACAGCAGGGATGGGTGAGCAAAATGCTTTGACCTCAGGTTTTTTTCACAGGTGTTTTTCCATACACAGGTGTATGTACCTCCAACCTCACATATGAGCTCTGTGCACAAAATCCTGTTTTTGTTCCACTTGAAGTCTGCTCTGCATTCAAGACTGAGGACTATCTTACAACTTGCTGAAAACATGGCTGAAGAACAGCTGTGATTCATACAGATTCCTCCCTTTTCTATCTCCTCAACTGAAGATGACAAAATTCTAAGGTGCTAACAAAATCAAAGGATTTTGGTCATTGCATTAAGTTATTGTATTCTATATAGATAACTGCTAGATATTTGGCTTGGCCACAAAGACCACACCTTCTCAGATCAGTTTCTTAGAAATACATGGAAACACTACCGACCAACTGCCCAAAGCAGAGCTGAGCATGCTGTCTTCTCTCCTGCCAAGAATGTTGAGAACACTCCCACAAAACTGGTTACACTTTCCCTTTGCTGCACCAAAACCTTGTCTGACTGAAAAATGATTCTGAACTATACTGGAAGGAGACAGCAAAACACAGGAAGCCACACATCACAAAAGTACTGTGGAAGAATAATAATCAATGCAGAAAACATTTCTCTATTCATTTATTGAATAATGCAGAAAATTAATTATTCTTCAGGTTTATCACATAGCCCTTAACTCCTTTCCTATAGATTTGGAGAATTTAGTATATGCAGCATATGCAATTTTTATGTTAGAAAGACTACAATTTCATCTAACTTGTATCAACTCCTTTGTAAGGGACCTACTCATTAAAATACAGATCTATATCTATTTCTCTCCATTTTGGTCTCCATGCCTTCTGAACCTATTTGCTCCTTCCTCTCTTGGCCTTTCTCCTCTATTATCACCTAATGCCTTTAGCAAACTGTATCTACACTAAGAAAAACCCTCAAACATCAGCTCTTTTCTTCTAATACTCCTCTTATTCTTCTTTTATTCCAGTGACCCCATTTCATCTGGATTTATGTACTTATTGTTATGCTCTTATTGACTTACTTTCCTAGCTTGCTAATCAAAATCCAGGAATTTGTCTGTAGCAAAAATCCACCCTTGATTCAACTGCCCTTCTCTTCCCTCTCCAAGACAGCAAATGAGGATGTTTTAGACACTGTTCAGCCACTCAGACACAGAGGACACTTTACAGAAGTACCAAAGTTCAGAGAGAGCACTATAATGTCCTCTGTCAATCCTTCAGACATCAATCAACCATACCCTTTTTTTGGGACCTTTCCTCACTCCCAGTTACCAGATTCTTGTGTCTGATCCTGCTCCCTGTCCAGCATAACCTTCAGAGGAGCTGCCTGAAGAAACAGAGCCAGGGGTTTGGTTTTGTTGTGCAGGAGGTGAAATATGAGGGATGTCTGTGGTCTCCTCCTCTCTCCCAGCCCTATTTCTGGGTTAATCTCAGCTGCAGCCTGTCCAGGCCCTGTAATGCAAACAGACAGGGCCTGTTTTCTACTCCACCTCCCTCCTTCAGCTCCAGCTGAACTGCTGCTCATCTCCCCCTCGTGCAGCCACTAGAGAGGTTTTTCTCAGAATGCTGCAGTCTCTCCATGTCACTCCTCAGGATCTGTGCAGATGATGTTCATGTCACTCATACCCCACCTGAGCACTGTTCTCAGCCCTCTTACTGAATACATTTCAATCTTACAGCTGCGTTTGTGCAACGGTTTGGGCCAGCAATACTTCATAAAAATAACTTTTTGCTGAGCACTCATCCTGATGACTGTGTTCAGAACCAAGTTTTACTAATGTGTTACTATTTTACAGGATTTTATAAAAACACTGAACGATCCTTTCCCAAGTCCAGCCGAGGGAAGGGAAAATGAAGAAGGTTGGTGATACATGCCCAACCTAATTTGCCTTTTTTATAGCTATACTAGAAGTAACTTGCTGACTCCCTGTCTGGGATTTGTATCACTTTACAGCATATGATGCTTTTCAGTTAGTCTGAATGCTAAAAAATAAACCAATAGATTTTGGAAACACATTAGTTCATCTGATAACATACATGTGATACTACTGGTCTCTCTAAACGTCACATTGTCCTAGTATTTCCTGAGGACTCTGCTTCTTGGTGTAAGATTTAATTCAAAAACAATTTCTTAGAGGTTTCATTTCCTTTAGCTTTTGAAATTGCTAAAAAAATTTGAAAAAGCACGAACCTTGAAGCCCAAAGCTCATATGAAAAACACACTTTAAGCAATATCTGTTGGAGACTTGATGAAATGTTTGGCACTGCAAGGCAACCACAAGGAAAAGCTGGCTAACACAAACTTAACCTTGTGCCCTTTTCAATTACAGTATCATTAGCATACCTTGATAAAACAACTCCGTTCTACTGTGTTAGTCTTAATACACATCAGACTACACTTTTCAAAAGGTTGGGTACTGTGAGAAACAATGTATCACCTCGCAAACATTCTCTGAAACACAGATACAAGTTCAGTTCACAGTTCTGTCTTTTTTCAAATATTCAAAAAGTTAGAAATTTTTCATGGAATTTTTTTAGGTAAATTACTTGTATTTCATTATGCTGATCTATTGCCTTTGATATCTGCTACAGAATAAAGAACAAGCAAGTAAACAAAGATTTCTGTCTCAAAAAAAAAGGTGTTAATGTTGCTGCAAGTGTAGACTATGAAAATGCCTTGAGTTCCAACATCTATTTTATTTATGATTTTGTTATTTGTTCAGTGTAGCACACAATTAGGTTTGTATAAGAATTTGGAACATGCTGCAGCACATTCAACTGCTACTCTCTGAATTTCTGCCTACTTTACACTCTGTGAAGTTTGGACCCTTCTGCACTCTGAAGAAGTGTAAAATCAATCCCTGGACTGTGATCCCTGGTAGTTAATGTGACCATTTAGTCACCAACTGGTATTACATCTCAGTGACTATCAGCAGGCCTCAAGAACTCTCACACCACAGGATGGGGAGCCAGGAGAGCTGGCTGAGCTTTGGCTGAGGGATTCCCATCCTCCCTACCCTGCTACCAGCTCCTTAACTTTGGGCAATGAATATAACAGGGTGACTGATTTTAATCAGATTCAAATTAGCAAGCAGACACCCTCTAGTTAAATCAATGTAAAGTACATTTCTTACTGGGGCTCATGAATTCATTTTTCCAAAGACATTTACAGCATCCAGTGAGAATCAGCTGAATACAGCTCAGTGGGAGGGGTGAAGCATTACAGGACTGAGTTTCACACTAGATTTGTAATCTCCCCCTAAACTGTGGAATAAACCACAACTAAACCACTTAATATGGTCAAACTTTTACTAACAGTTGCTTTTCCACAAGCCTGATTGAAAAGGCTGGTTAATTAGAAAAGGTTTAAAAAGAACTATCCCTTCTCATTCAGTAATTAATACACTACTATGGCTATTTTGCCTTGTGTATAAAGGGCATTCACTCCAAAAACAAAAGATGCACCACATCCCTAATTCTGTACATCAAACCAGGAGGCTTCACTTTCTAGGAAAACTAGTACTGTTTCCAAATTTTTATTTCACTTACAAAAAAGTGATTTAATCTGCTACTGTGTATTTTCACAGATAACTGTAAAAACACTCCTCCCTGCTGAAATTACATATCTTTTAAGTAAGCCACTTAAAATGTAAACTTGCATTTTTCTGACTGAGGAAACTGAAGAGAAATCAGTTCTAATTTTTTTCTAGGATCAAACTAAGGAGTACTCTCTACCTTCTACAGCTTTGTCTTTCCTACTTTCCAATATTTTCTGAAAAGTTGTCAAGCTTTTGCCAAAATCTTCAGCAGAAAATAAAAAGTAATATAAAAGGATGAACCGAATGTGGCTGCATTAAATTCTTAACCTTCCTTTCTGCAATGATTATTTTGGAGAAACATTTTCAGATTTTAAAATTTTAATTATACACCATTTAGACTTTCTCCCTAGAAGGGAAATCACTATTAAGGTTCTAAAATTCAGAAGTAATGACAGGCATAGAACAATGACGAAAGCATCAGAGCTCAAAAATTCAGGTTAGATTATTCTGGACTTACTATCATAAGTCATAAAGTAACCACTAAGTAGTGAGTAAAACCAACACAGCACAGTAAATTTCTAAACTACCTGATTTGTTAAAGGTTTTAAACTCTGAAATAATCTACAGTCTCATGGAATCACCTTGCTAAATTGAACAGACAAGTTCAGACAAGTCTTGAAGTCCTGCTTTATTTCCATAGGGGATGTGTGCCTATATTTGAATAAGGGATATATTTAAAGCTGGAAATGTGCCCTGAGTAAATCAAGTAGTAGGATTTTACCAGAGGATTATTTAGATGTATCAAGTATTTGCACCTTTGAAAGAATTACATCTAATGACTAAACCTGACCTTTAAATAAGAGCAAATGATAGAATATTAATGTCTCAAATTAACTCAGTAACTCAGCATACTTATCCCTTTCTCCATGTTAGGCACACAGTAGTAACTACAGTATTTTTATAGCTAGACATTATTTTATCTGTGGACTGTAATGAGAAGTATGATTTCCACCCGAGTATGAATTACCTTTTTTTACAAAAACAATTTTCACAACCTATCCTACAACACCTTCTGGAATGTGTAAAAAGATGCATATTTATATTAAAAAAATAAGCAGTGATGAAAGACACTCAGCAATGGTCAGGGAAGAGAAATTCAATCCAAACTTGACAAAGAGAACACTCTTCATATCAGGTGCAGGTACGTTTTTTGATGAATGAAAGAACTGAATTAAAATTGCAAACTGAAGAGATCCAAGCCACAAAACTGGTATGCAAAGGGTTGGACTGACTAGCATGGCAGAAATGGAAGTGGCCCTGGATAAGCACTGGTTAGTGTGGGATGAGAGCAGGACACAGCAGTGACAGCCCTGTCCTGGCAGGAGTGAACTGGGCACTGCTGCTCGGAACAGGGAATGAGGATGGGGGAAACACTGGAAGCAGCTGGATGAACAGAGAAACCCAAGCCATTATCTGCCAACCACATGGCCAGACTCATGGCTGGGAATACAAGAGGATGAAACTTTGACTCCTTATGGGAACTGCACAGATTAATACCAAGCAATTTTGAATCACATTATCAGTATTAGGGGGTTGAATCTATTTATTCTTTTATCAAAGCTCAGTATCGAACAGGCAATATATTCAAATTTCAGAATCAGAACTCTACCTCAGAGTAATAAGTTCAAGCTGTTATTTTATTTATGGCACATGATGCCATAAAAAAAAAGTTAAAATGGGTTTAAGCAAGCAGAACAGAAAGCCTCATGCAAACAGCCTTGCTCTGTACAAATTAAACAAACAATCATGTTCCACTTAGACAAAATGCACAAATCATTACCAGCCCCTTGCAATACAATGAAGTGCATCCTTTTAACAAAGCAACAAGATCAAAATGCAGAAATTAATGTGAACATTAAAATATCGAAACTGGGAGCTATGTTTTAAAAACATTTGTCATGCTTTATTCTACATGTATACATTATCAACTGTAATTGTCATTATCTACAGGTTAAGCAAATGAAGTCAGGACAAAACCTGTCAAGTGTTCTCATCTGACACATTCATAGGTCCATGCAAATCTGTCTGTACATTACAGAGCCCATCATAACACTTCACATCACATTAAAAAGAAGCTGCAAGACAGCCAACATTAAGAAAAAAATATTAACTGGCTATTTCCTATTTAACTTCTGATTGAGTCAGAATTTTTGTTACATTTCCCTGCCTTAAAAAAAAAAAACCTCAGTAAATGTAATGCCAGTCTGTTCTTAGGAGCAAACTCCTTTGCCCCTGCTTACAGTATATGTAGTAAATAGCAGTTTTTACTGAGACTTGCCAATAAATCTCACCCCCTGACATAGTGTCTGTTCACACTCAGTTTTTGGCTGCTCTGCCACAAATGCCAACAAAGGGACCAATTAATGAAAACTTTCTTGATACATTCCCAGTGGATGAATGTCCGCCTTGCAGAAGGTACCTTGACAACATTCATCTCACACAGGCCAAATGGCTGCTCTGTGGTAGCAATTAAGACACCACCAGCCTTGGCTAGATTTAAACCAACAACCAAATCTGTGTAGGTCGGAACAAATGCTCATAGAAATCTGGAGAAATTAACTGCTAAACAAGGGCTGGATTGGGTCATATAATTACATCCATTTCTCTAGTTATTTACAGACCATGAGGACACATTTTTGTAAGAAAGTAATTACAATTCCTAAAACAAAATCTCTCAATCTGGCCATATGACCCCAATATTTAAGCCACATCTATAAATATCTAAGAAACCAACAACTATTTAAAATAATTCCAAAATCAAAATATTATGGTAGGCTGACATTCTCTTTGTACTCCATCTTTTTCTCTCTCTCTCTCCACAAAAAGATTGTGTTCGGTCTTCATCTTCCCATAGCTTTGGAATCAAGTTTGGACAATTATGCTTAGTGCAGCATTCCTCCTCTTTCTAAAATTACATTTGGAGGTACAGTTTTGTTGCTTTGATCCAGAAGTGCTTATCAGAGGGTCTCTTGCTGCAGACTGTGAGCAGGGCAGATCAGTGTGAGAGCTGGTGGGAAAACCCTGCCTCCACTGCAAAGTTACCTGACTCTGGGTTTTCATGCAGGGTACCCACCTTGAAATCTCTGTCCTCAGACAGTTCAAAGTGTGGCTGATCCAGGCCCCAGCCCTCATGAACAAGTAATTCTGCTTCTATTGGTCTCAGAGCTCAATAAATTTATGTTTAAAGCTATCCAAGATATTAAACCTCTGCATCTGAAACACTATCAGCTAAGCTTAACACAGTGTAGGAGAGTGGGCTCCTCTCATCACCCCACACCCTGGTAAAACTGCACATTTCCAATTCTGAACTGTCATTACAGGGCTTGTAGCAATATTTTCAATCAAATTATGCAGTGTGTCTTGAAAGTTCCAGATCAGCTGATAAATCACCAAAATGTAAAGCTGAGCAGTCTCCCTGCTGGCCACAGCACAGAAAAGGAACCATATAATGCAATTACAACACCCCAAGAGCTCTATAATTACATTTAAAGTTAACACTTTGGCTGATTTTACCTCCATCATCCCCCTGAACACTTTCAGCTGCACATGCCCACCAGCCTGTAATAGAATTAACCCCAGAGCTGGTATTGCCTTGGCCATGCATTTGTCAGCCATAGCTGAGCACCCAAGCACAATGGCTCCAAATGAGCATTTGCTCTGCTTGTGGGCAGCAGACACAGAGCACAGACTGGCTGCTGGGCTCTAGGGCCCAACTGCTTTTTTTGCACAATCCGTTCTGGAATGGGCTTTAAATAGAACACAGGCCAAATTATCACTTCACTTATCAAACTGTGATTTGAACTTTTGGCTAACAAAATTAAAGAAAAGCACATTTTAGCCACCTGTGACAGTAAAGGAAAAAAGTGACTAACATGCACTTGACCCCCACCCTGTGGTACTCACTGAAAGGTCACAGGAAGAAGCCATTTTCCAANAAAAGTGACTAACATGCACTTGACCCCCACCCTGTGGTACTCACTGAAAGGTCACAGAACGAAGCCATTTTCCAACTTCACCAGCTGAACTTATAAAAATTAGGGCAGGGTGAAAAAATACACTATTTTACACACCAAAAAAAGAGAGGTTATTTACTCTATAAAAGTATTCTGAAAGATGTTTATCTCAGTAAAACAAAGAAGTTTAAACTGCAGGAGAAATCTTTAATTTAACCATGTACACATTAAACTTCTGTCACTACAGGAGGAACTTCTAAATGAAGAATGTGAATTAATTACCAATGTAAAAATAAAAAATATAAAATATAAAAATGAATGGAAAAAACTCACTAATTACCAGTAACTAAATAATTCTAGCATCCTACCTTTCTAGAGTCAAAGTTATTTTTAATTCAGAATGATTTAAGTTTCACCTGAAAAACTCTCAAGCACTGCTATGTAACCAAAAACCAGTTGGGGTGGAACCCTCAAGCACTGTGGTGCTGACTTGCTCTTCACTTAGGATCCTTTTGCTTGCCATTTTTATCACAGGAAAATCTTACTGCCCTAGTATTTCTCTCTTACTACGCAGTTTTATTTTAAAAAAAGAACATCAGCTCTTACATTAAAAAANACAGGCCAAATTATCACTTCACTTATCAAACTGTGATTTGAACTTTTGGCTAACAAAATTAAAGAAAAGCACATTTTAGCCACCTGTGACAGTCAAGGAAAAAAGTGACTAACATGCTCTTGACCCCCACCCTGTGGTACTCACTGAAAGGTCACAGAACGAAGCCATTTTCCAACTTCACCAGCTGAACTTATAAAAATTAGGGCAGGGTGAAAAAATACACTATTTTACACACCAAAAAAAGAGAGGTTATTTACTCTATAAAAGTATTCTGAAAGATGTTTATCTCAGTAAAACAAAGAAGTTTAAACTGCAGGAAAAATCTTTAATTTAACCATGTACACATTAAACTTCTGTCACTACAGGAGGAACTTCTAAATGAAGAATGTGAATTAATTACCAATGTAAAAATAAAAAATATAAAATATAAAAATGAATGGAAAAAACTCACTAATTACCAGTAACTAAATAATTCTAGCATCCTACCTTTCTAGAGTCAAAGTTATTTTTAATTCAGAATGATTTAAGTTTCACCTGAAAAACTCTCAAGCACTGCTATGTAACCAAAAACCAGTTGGGGTGGAACCCTCAAGCACTGTGGTGCTGACTGCTCTTCACTTAGGATCCTTTTGCTTGCCATTTTTATCACAGGAAAATCTTACTGCCCTAGTATTTCTCTCTTACTACGCAGTTTTATTTTAAAAAAAAGAACACCTATTTGTAGATCAGCTCTTCCATTAAAAAATACCTGAGAAACAAAAGGCTACATGACTTCAGAGCAAGACGTGTACAAAACACAGGGTTGATAATTTGGTATGTGCTCCTTCTGTCAAGTATGAAGCTGCCTCCAAGGTTGCAGTGGAAAGGGAAATATTTCAGCAATGAAGATTTCCTTCCCTGGCTTTTGCACAGGCCTATTTTGCATATAAAGGTCTTGTACAGTTGCCACCCTGAGGCAACATCACAGTCTGGGCTCTGTGGCCTACATGGTCCATCAGGTACTAATTAGGTAGCATGTTCTGTCAACACTTTCTTGCTCTTCTTTCATTAATTGATCATCCTGCCCAATTAATACAATGCAACACAGTTCTGAAATCCTTGAGATCCTTTACCTGGGAGAAACAAGGATGAAGGGAAAAAACACCTTCCCAAAAGGGTCACAAGGTAACTGCACTTGTCCAAGACCTGGAGTGACAGCAACACCACTGTGTTGAAAGGTTAATTAAGTTCCTACCAACTTTTTATTGAGCCCAAGATTTTTTTTCATCTAAGAATAAAGACTAAGAGCATAAAAAAATAAAGCCCCAAACCTACTTAATCTAACAGGCTATATTATGTTTAGACATGGTAACAGCTTATGAAAAAGTAAGGGCTGCAGAACTAAACTCACTTGGCCACTAACAGCATATTTATCATCAGAATATGTGTGGCTAATGTGATCACTGTTAGGTCCTACAAACCAGAAGATAAGTCACAGACACTGCACACACTAGAGCACACTAATCCCACCTATGCACACTGGCCTCCAAACAGCTGCCCTTACAGTCCCACAGCCAAAGCAGCCGTCAATCAGCATTTTACAAAAACTGCCAGAAACAAAACGCGTTTTCTCCATTGATGAAACTGCACCGAAGCCACCAAAGGTAAAACCCGACGAGAAAGCAGCTGCCAAACACAACACGCTACCGCCATCTAACGCCGAGCGAGGCACGGCATTGTTCTCAGGGCCGCAGCGCCGGCGGGGCCGGAGCGGGCACGGCCTCCAGGGCTGCCCGGGAAGATCCGCTCCACACGGCCTCCAGGGCTGCCCGGGAAGATCTGCCCCACACGGCCTCCAGGGCTGCCCTGGAAGATCCGCTCCACACGGCCTCCAGGGCTGCCCGGGAAGATCCGCTCCACACGGCCTCCAAGGCTGCCCGGGAAGATCCGCTCCACACGGCCTCCAGGGCTGCCCGGGAACATCTGCCCCACACGGCCTCCAGGGCTGCCCGGGAAGATCCGCTCCACACGGCCTCCAGGGCTGCCCGGGAAGATCCGCTACACACTGCCTCCAACGCTNGAAGATCCGCTCCACACGGCCTCCAGGGCTGCCCGGGAAGATCCGCTCCACACGGCCTCCAGGGCTGCCCGGGAAGATCTGCCCCACACTGTGTCCTACAGCCTCCGCAACCCGAACTGCTGGCACGGCATCCCTGCCTGTGCACAAACACTGCCATGGGCAAGGGGACGGAACCCGCAGGAACGCCAGAGACGCGTTTCAGGAGATCCCAGTGAGAGTGAGGGCCCTCACTGGGACAGGCTCCACACTCCTGTGCTTCTGAAGCTGGCTCCTCTGCAGTAACTACCACAATTCAGTACTGAAAAGCTTTGTGTGATATGTGTTTGGGAAAGGACAAAAATAAAAAGAAAAAAAATGAGAGGAGTGCTCTTCTCTTAAAACAGCACGAAACAAGATTACTTTGAAGGTGCTTTTAGTACTTCACTGATGTTGCAAAGCACTCTCTCCAAAATGTGAAACTTGTTCACCTCCTTGAAAAGGACGATGCCAGATCTTAAACTTGCCTTCCTAGTCCACAATCAGTCTTTCCAACACGCTCACTTAATTGGCAGAAGTCAGCAGAGAACATGCATGAAGTCTGCTTCTTCCACTTGCAAAGAGGAGAAACAAAGTGAGGAGCTCCTTGAGACATCCAATCTTTTCCTAGAGAGATTTAAACCTCCCCAAAGGATGTCTGCCAAAGACAGCTGGACAAAAGAGAAAAGAATTTATCTACTTGATTCATTACTTCAATCCATCTCTTCTTCCTTTCTTCCCCCAAACACAAACAACCTTTAAGCTTTTTAACAACTTTAGCCTTGCCCTACCTGATCTTGTTATCAGCCTTGACACTAATTACAGCCTGCACTGCCCATCTCCAGGATGATTCTTTCTCATGGGAAATGTTCCTCACTTGTAGAAAGATAAAAGATGACCACTTCATTTTCCTTCTCATCTCTGAGAACTTATCCATTCCATGACTTTTTTTTCTAACATTGCTCATTGATCAATTAGCTGGTGAAAATTGTGTCCAGTCTTGTCCCCTTTTCCTCCTTATAATCTGCTATGATCAAAACTATTGTGCAAGTATCAATCTTCCCACACAATATTCCACTGCTTGCATGTTTTACACACATTATTAATCTTTTCCATAACCTTCTGGCCAGAAATAACCACTGTTATACACAACATCCAGCACAGCACACCTACACCTTTGCCTGAGATAAATAAAATCCACCAGAACAGAAATATTTCAGATAACACTACTGTTGCTATAGCTGTAACTATAAGGAAGTACTTGCTGTGACTCAAATATTTGCAGCAAAACATCCTCAAGACAGCACACTGGAGGAAAAATGAGATATTCCCCTGACATTTTAGTTATTCATTGCCCAGTGGATAATTCTGAAAGAAAACAACTACAGACAACCCAAATCGCTTTCTTTTAAAACTTCGCAGAATTAAAAAAAAAAAAAAAAGAAAAAGAAAAAGTTAGGATTAAATGTACACAGCAATGTGCAACAGGTATGCAGAACACAAAATGGGCGTTTACTGACAGCTGCACAGTAAAAACATAGGATGGGACTATCAATCCAAAATTCTTGAAAATTACTAGAGTCCTCAAAGTGTAATTAAAAAACCCCATAGACTAAATTACACTGTCATAAACTCATTCATTTCCATGTTGGGTTTCTTTTTTTTAAAGGTATCTTGCTTAAACACACTTAAAATCCAATTGCTTTTATCATGACACTGTAGCATCACCCTGCTACTTTGAACTCCAACACTCTCTACTGGTCTTAACTGGTGACAGTGGCTCTCCTCTGTCCAAGGCACTACTGCTACTTTAGAGCCCTTCAGGTCCCCTGAAAAATCAAGTGTAAAAGTTTCCATTTCTGTTGATGGAAAAGAATACCAACTGTTGTTGTATAAATAGAAGAAAACAATTCTTGGGCTAATGAAGGTATGAAAATGAGGAGAAAAATCAGAAGCTATGGTTACCAAAAAGTACATTTTTAGAAACAGACTCTCTTTCATTTTCTTCCCTTTCCATGGCTCCTTATATTCCTATGAAGAGTGACCCAAGAGCCTCAAGAGGTACTTCAAAAAGCCCTTTGAAAACTACACTATACAGCAGGAGAAGAAAAAAAAAAAACAGAAAATCCATCAAAAACTAGCAATGGAATGAAGGGGGGAAAAACCACTTAAATTTACAGTAGTATAAAGGTAAAAACAGAAAGGGAATTTTAATGTTTTTCTAGATTTCTGGCTCCTATGCTCACAATTTACACTAATAATGATGTCACATTGAACAATGTTCTGTTGTTTAGGCATAGATCATATAAAAATAATTCCAGACAAACAAATGGTTAGGAAAACAGTTTAGGCAAATGCTACTTTCATGTGAAAGCCAACTCCTGAATCCCCTGTTTTATTATAGAAAAAAACCCCAAACAAACAAACAAAAAACCACTCCAGAAAACCAAACCAAGCAGGGTTGCTTAAAACTACTGAATAAACGGGGAGGAACCTTTCCAGTTGACATGAACAGTGCTTGAAGGAAAAGCACAGGATGCCATTTCCTGGCTGGGTAACATCTGCCAGAAGGGCAGGGACAGTCTGGGGCAGGAGCCTTCAGCTGGCACTGGGACTTGCAAGAGGAAACCCTTCTGCAGGCAAAGTCAAGTACCTTGATACCCACAACTTCCTAAGAGCTGCTGAGCACAGAGCACAATTTTCTGTGCTGCCCCCCTGCCCCAGGGACAAACACAGTATTCCAAACCAAAGTACAACATTCATTTTCCAATTCATTCAGAATAACTGAAAACAGCCTCACAGCTTTAAGAGGTCAGATTTAAGCATAATGCAAAATAATCAAAGTCCCTAAGGCACTTCAGCTGCAGATGGAAGGCAGGCCTTGAAGAATACAGGTCTTAAAAAAAATAGTTATTAATATTTATACCATAACGATAACTCCAACACTTGCATAACAAGTGGTTTTAATTTTTTTGTTTTCTTGAAACTATTTCTTTCAGCTTTCTCATCTCTGAGGCCAATATAGAATCATTACAGTGTTTGAAGCCATTTGAGATGTCAAAATAACAGCTTTGCCCCTTAATGAATGACAACTTTGAAAATGGACATATAAAGCTACCTATTAACAGAATTTACTGTTGTGAAAGCCAGCTTTAAAAAAAAACAGACAAAAACTCTCCCAAAACACAACAGAAAAAACTCTAACAACAACAACAACCAGAAGTTAGCACTATTTCAAGAATTCATAGCCATAGTGACAAAACAATCCCAAACATAATCTATGGAATCACAGGCACTTAGAAACCAGTTAGTATTGGATTTATTCATAGGCTTGAAGGATGTGCTCCCACCTGGACTGATCACTAGTTTGGTGTTAATTTAACTTCTGATTTGACAACAATTTTGGCAGCATGTCCTCACAATGCTAAAGGGACACACTTTGAGGGGGACTCTAGGAAATCACATACCCATACAATATTCTCATTTACCAGAATTCACTGCTGAGGACACTGATATTTAATAACACTCTATCTAGGCAGAACTACAGAAATGCCCCATTTTAGAAAGGAATAGTCAAGAGAAGGAGATGGAAAGGTGAAGTCAAAACTTAGCACAGGTCAGCAACTGTAGAGGAATAATCCAAGGTTTTCATCCCTTGTGTTTCAGCAGCAGCATTTCCAGGAGCCAGAGTTGCACTGAGAGAATCCTCCCAAGCCCATCCTTGGCACTGCTCCTCTGCAGCAGTCAGAGCCAATCCTGCATTGCTCTGACAGAAGGCAAGTACCTCTTAAAAGAGCAGCTCTTGTTCAGCCTCTCCTCAAACACCTCATTAGTTACAATCTAATGTTCTGTCAAGGGAAGAAAAATGTTTAGCTAAGATGCTGCTCAGCAAACTCATTCATCTTTATCTTTGACTATGGACATTCTTAGGTGATAAATCCAAGTAAAACAGACTGAATTTTTTTATTATTGATAATTTAGTAGGAATAACAATGAAAGGTCAAGTTTGACAGCAGTCAGTCAATAGCTGACTACTGACTTTTCAGCCTTGAAACATCACTTTTAATGTACTGAAAATTAAGTGACAAAGAGTTTATCCAAATGACTGGCAGAGTCCAAAAAGCTGAACTTTTTTTCTATAGTAATAAGCTAGCTACATAGCATCCTACAAGCCAAGCCTTCAGGTGCATGAACTCACTTCTGCATTAAATCAGCTCAAATGAGCCCATGTCTGCTGAGCATTTGAGCTCAATGGGAGATGAGGAAGCATTTGTGATGCAGTGAGGCAAGGAAAAGATGGAGGGTGGGACAGTTCTGTCATTCAGATGGGGATTTTCTGATTCTAAAGTGTGAAAAGATGAAGGAAAGAAGGAACATGAGGATGTGTTGCTTTAACAACCTTCTGTAATAATTATATTATGTATTTCAAACAGAAGACAAAATTAGATACAGACTATTTATTTAAATAGTAAAAAACCCAACAAGTCCCTAAAACACTGAGTTTTACAGGTTAGTACATCACATGGCAATATTTGAAAAAATGTAATAACTGTTTCAGATACAAACATGGTTGATTTTGTTTAACAGCGATAAGAGATCCTTATATAAACACACCCATTGCAAGATGATTGATTCTACCCCAAACTTTTACTACCCTTCAGACCACTGGACTTACAGCTTCCTTAAATAACTGACCTAGAGCTTACAATTTCTGAAGTAGACACCTGAATGCATGGTCTGATTTGGAAATGTTGAAGAGCTCAAGATACTCTTGGCTATGGCTGTTCAAACATCAGAACAACCAGAACATTTATGATGTGAAAGCATTATGCTGGTCCTTGTAGCTTCCTTCTTTGTGCTTTAATTCACATCTTTTGCTGTATGATCTTTATTTCAAACATCTCACTTTAGAAATGAGATGAAAAGCACACTGCACAATATAAAACTACTTAAATATGTCTTCAAAATGCTGAAAGAACTGTTGCAAATATTAAATAAATGTCTTTACAGCATTTAATAAGCTACTGAAGATTTTGTGATCAGAAGTTTAATTTTATACTGATTCAGGACATAGTGAATATTTGTAAGTATTGAACACCTTTCACAAAAAGTCTACCAAACACAGTCTAGATCCTTTTTAAAATGTATGTTACAATGAATAACTTACATAACCAGGGCACAAAGTGCTCAACAGAGGCATCATACTCCTCTGCAGAGCACAAATGACATCAAAGGCCAAGCACATACTGGCCAAATCTCCCATTTCAACTGCCTGGTGCCCATTCTGTTACGTATGAACCATAAATCTACAGAGGATGAGGTACCAGAAGCTGCTCATTACAACAAATTAACTGTGGACAATAACCCTGGAAGTAAACAGATTAAATTTAGAAATAATTTTTGAAACTAACATTACTTTCACAACTGGCTGAACTACCTGAATAAGCAATGCACTATTTACTTGCTGGTTTATTTTGTGATGCTACAGGTTCTCATATTCCATGTAAGTTAAAGACAAAACTTCTTCTGTAGGAATATTCACACCCCACCCACTCATTAAAATTCACCTACATCTCTAAGAAATCATTACACATGACAAAGTAAACCAAACAAAAGCCAACACCAGAGTCAGGTGAATAAATTACACAACTCACAGTTTAAACAGCAGCAGCACAATCATGACCTGGCTAACAAAGCTGTTTGAATTAGTGACTACTCTAACACCAGCTTCACTTGATACTACCTAGACTGGTAATCAACTTCTCAAGTCACTTGAAAATATGTCCCCTTCTTTGCATTAAAGTGGCAATTGGTAAATCAGAGGTAAAGAACAGCCCAAAGTAAAACTACCCAGAGCATTGAAACAACAGTCCTTTGTATTAAAGCTGCTGGCTTATCTTTCTCCCTGTAGCTATTAGATTAACTCCAGTCAAGCTCCAGCCAGGCTGCACTGAACTTGTTCTGTTTATATTGTCAAATTACAAATCCATTTTCTACCAGTTAGGTGAAGTTAAATAAGCACAATGATCTGTTAAATACCTCTAACAAGTGTGCTGCTATTCAAACAAAAAAATAAAAACCTGGCCAAGGCTATTGAAAAAGGAATACATACACTGCCAGCTTCGTGAGAAGAGTTATTATGAGACTTCCAATACAAAACTCAAAGTGTTCTCATTTTTAAGTTTCAAATTCTCAACTTAAATTTAGCACGAAGTTCCTCAGTAGGGAGGTCCTTTCAGGAGTAATACTGAATTTATCTGGCAACAAACTTTAAAACAATCACACAAGCAGCTCTTTACATCTATGACACCCTCTGCATTTCTTGTGATTGCAGAACTTAGATGTGCACATAAATCTGATAACAGATCCTTTGCTCTCCAGAAAGTCCTGTGTCTTTCCTTTTAACGTGCTCCATGGAATAAGCTCTTCTTGAAATAATTTTGCCTCATTAAATTTCTACTAATTTCCTTTTTTACTGTTGCTGAGTCATTCTCACCTATGCCTAATGCTGTTTGCAAATCTTCTACTCTTTCAAAGAGATCAAGTGAGCACCTTAACATTTTGTATTTATATACACACACACACCACCCCTTTCGATAAAAAAGATAATCTTTGTAACACTCTGTGTTAAGTGGCACATTTTATTTCCTTACCATATTAAAAATAAGAGCTTCTTGCATACTGCCTGCTCAAATTACATGGATTTTCTTTAAGATTAGGGCACACATTGTAATAGCAGCATGTAATTTTCCTGCACAATAATTTTTTTCCAGTTGAAAGGTATCCTATAATATCATCAGCATCAACACGAACAGACACCTGATTTTCAGCTAGACAAAGCTTATGTGTTTGGTGACTTTATTCCTGGTGAAAAGCAGTTTTCAGATATAAAGCAGCTACATAAAAATTCAAGAACAATCTCACAACTTACTCTTTGACCACAAAGTGCTAGACCAAAACCAAATGCAAAAATTGTGCCAAAAATGAGATGGGGGGGAGGGGGCAGGTGTCCCCTGAATGTCCTATTTCTAGTCCTCTGATTTGATCTTCTGTTGATTTTATACACATTTAGAAATGGAACATAAGCACTGTCCTTCCTAAAAGCTGAATGGATTCCTTAAAAAACCAAGCACAGAGCACAAAACCCATTTATCCATTGAAGAAATCACCTTGCTGAAACTACCATGTAACTGTGGATAAAAGGCTGTCTACCCCAAATATCTCAAACCTACCAGCATGTTCCAAAGACAGAAGATTAAAGATACACTCCTAGCATTTCAACACGATGTTGATTGTCAGAATTTGCTGGATTCCTTCAGAGTACAGAAACTACAAGTCTTGTGTGCTTCAGAAAGCACTTTAGCAGGAGTCTGTAAGAGCCAGCCAAGGAATCCCTGCATTGAGCTATGCTGGTTTCAAAGCACTCACTTCTATTTTTTCTCCTTTCAGAATTTCTGGCTGGAGCTTTGTGCCAGAGTATGAGCCTGTATACACAGAAGATGTATTTTAATTTAAAAATAAGCTTTTTATAGAATTGACAATGGCACATGCACCTTGTGCCCCAAAGTCTGTCATCTTCAACTGCTACTGATTCTTAGAGTATCAAGATGATCCAGGTATCAGAATCAGTTAAGTACACAAGAATTATTAAAAAAAGAATTAAGTCTCAAGGAAATTTTATAAGATGCTTAATTGGAAGGTGTGGTAAGAAAAAAAAATCCCTAGTTTTAGCCCAACTCATTTGCTATATCAAATGAATACTATTCTTAAGGACTGAACTGGTATTATCTATAGTAAATATAATTCACTTGCATACATGTTGTAACCTGACCAAATGAAAAAATTAAGTGCAGTAAAGAAAAATACATTCACTCTAGTAGGGTATCTATGTACAGTTTTGTTCTGGCTTATTAACCTTTTCCATCCTCAATTTGTTAGAATTAATAAAAAGGGGTCTGGTTTTAAAAATTCATCAGTTTTAAGCAAATTTGCCCTGATTAAGTCATTCTTACAAAGCTACAATTCAATCACTTTTAATTGTGTACTACTTTGCATTATTAAGCTCAATCCTGAGATTTAACTACAAATATAGTTATCTTTTGGATGACATATGGCAAGATCTCCAACTCTTTTTAACTTTGGAAATTTTACATCTGCCTGCTCCTTCAAGATACTAAGCATACATGTGTTGACAAATACAGAAGATAGCAGATGGCAAAAAGCAAATGCTTAACAGGAAACATTGAGGATCACTTGAAAAAGACTTGGACTCAGAGATCTGCTGTTTTTATTTTAACAGCAGAATTATGTTCAAAAATAAATTCCACCATCTATTCTGCTTGATGCCAAGGAATGTGTGTGATCAGAATATTCATGATTACAGAATCAATGTCATATTAACTGCAGCTGCTATCCAACATGCAAGTTACTTTACAAACTTTAGGACTTCAAGGCTATTAGCAGAGCATAATTCTCCAGGAGATTAACTTAGGTAGCTGTATAAAAATTGGAAAACATGCTGCACTGACCATAAAATTTGACATGAAATCTTCTAAGAAGCAATACATGGCTGTGTTCATCTGCTATTCCAGCTTCTAAAAAGCTGCATGTAGCTGCAAGCAGCCCTGTCCCCTGGCCTTGGCAATGGCAGTGCCACTTGTAGCATCCCCATCTCCAGTAACAGCATCAGAGGAGCACGTGGGCACCTAGAGCTGAGAAATGACCACAGGCTGCAAGGAGCAGCCTGGAGAGCAGGAGTGACTCCATCTGAGGGGACACAACAGGTCCATCCACAGCTGGGCTTCTTACTAACAATGAACACTGGAACAGCATCAGGACAAACATTCCCCTAATATATCCAATATTCACAAGTCTACAGCCCATGAATCCCTGAACCAGAGAGAACATTTGTGTTAACAAGCCATGGCAGACCTTTCAGGAAGCCCTTGGAGTTTTTCCAACCATGGAACCTCTCTACTCAACAACTGAAGCACTTTCCTACTGTAACTAAGGGAAGATATGTGCTGTGCCCTCCAGTCTCTCCTACAGCCCATGGGAGTGCATAAAAACCATGGTGGTCTCATTAGCATCATGCTTTAAAGACCCCAGAGTGACTGTGCTAGATGCTGCATCAGGAAGGAGAGCATCAAGCAGAGTCTGTAGCAGTTCAGCTAAAAGAAAAAGATGAGCAGAGGCAGGACATATGGTAACAACAACAGACAAGCAGCAGATCTGCCTGGGGAAAACACCTGTAAGTAAACATCAGTAAACACCTCTGTTTAGTCAGAGGGACCCATCACAGACACTAAAAGAAAAACAAGAAAAAGTATCTTCATTTTCTCTAACATTTCTCACTGACTTTTCAAATAAAGAGCACTAATCAATCAGGCTGGGAATATACAGGTGCTAAAGAAATGCTTGTGTATTCAAACAATACTTTAATCTTCTGAAACTACAGTTGGAGATGTAGACACACCGTTGTAAATTTTGACAATTCTTGCTTCATACACCCGAAAACAGTGACATGAAATTACATCCAAGTACAGCTCTATAACACAATTTTTAAAAACTTCATACAAGAAAGGGATTGTGTAAGTTTCACTTATGTAACATCTCTGAACAACATCTTTAATTTTAATTCCATTATTATACATCAATTCATAGGAAAATAAATATATTAATTCCATTACAGTATTCAGTTAAAATTATGTCCCTGCCTGGGCAGAAGAGATATTTTACACCACAGTGCCCTGACCATCTTCATTAAGAACAAACAGACCTTTATTAATCTTTTACTCACATTTTACCAGCAATTCAATAGAACAAAACCAGAGGAGGTCCAAGAAAACAATGATTTCTATTCAAAATGTAGCTAAGAAACTTGGTTTCCAAAGCCTTCACCTTTATTGGAATAATCAAAGTTTAACACTGAGAATCAAAGGATTTATATCCAGAATCTGCACACAAACATCCTGTCAGGTGTAGAACTTAAGATTAAATACACCATTCGGTTTGAGGCAAAGAAATAAGTTCACAGGAGACACTGAGAAGGAGCAGATGTACAGCAGGGGTTGCCTAGCAAATTCAGCTGAAGAATACCAAGATGTGTAAACCTGGAACACACTGGTGAAATGACCAAGCTTTAAAACTGTTTTTATAGTGGTTAGAAATAAAAATTAACAACCTCCCTCACCAAACCCATGAATTTTCTTCAACTCTAACAATTAAACTCAGTCTCCTGGTCACTGGCATTCTCTTCTCACTTAAAATTCCCAACTTCTTTTCACATTCATTTTGACACCTCAAACCACCTCAGATCTGCCATGCACAGATCTGCCAATACTGACAGCTTACCTAGCAGCTTCCTACAGAAAAGGGAGCTTTTCCTACAAAAATCGAGTTTTGCTCACCTTTCTTCTTCTCTGCCAAGCCACCAGCTTTCAAGAATCAGGAATTTAGTTACCTTGGGAATTCTGTCTATCAAATGCAGCTGAAAAGAGTCAACAGTATCAAAAAAGACACTCCCATTTTCCTCAGAAACCCCAGCCACAGCACTTTTTGAGCAAAGTGTCTGAATTCAAGGGAGGGTGTAAAACAGAATAACCAAGAATCACACAGAATAATCTGGCAAACCTCTGAGATTCTTATGCACAATAGCAGCAGTACAGAAAAAATTAGGGGAATTCACAGAACATGATGTCTTGATGCATGACCAAGAATACAACTCCAAAAAACCTCACCAGAAACTTAACTATAAAATTAACATATTTTCCTCCTATTCATTTTTTTTATTTCATTACTACTGCCTATTAGGAAATAAACTTCCTTTTGTTCTTTGCATCTGGTCTTTGTGTACTCAAGGGTTGCATCTGCTCAATCACATGGATATAAAAACTGGAAAAACAAACCCTGCAACTATTACCTTATTGGTTTATAAAAATGATTTTGGTATATCTTAAATATTAAATCCAGCCTTACCAACAAAGCAAGTTTTTGGTATTTCCGTTTCAGTTCTGCTGGGCTGTCCGATGGTTTGGCCCCCAGGACCTTGTACCAGTCCTTCTGGTTTATCCTTTCAAAGGCCATGGCCTGAGTGGCTTTCAAATCACTTCCTTAGCACTGTGTAAGAAAACCAAATAAATGAAATCACAACTTGAAAGAGAAACAGAAAATGCAAAAACAAGGATGTGGTGAACTACAGGATCACAAAATTGACCTCTACATCATTATGAGAACTGTTGTGTAAAAAAACTTAAATTCACTTGAGATGGCCGTTCCATCCCACAGATTGTCAAATGGGAACTCCTGTATTTCCTGTCCAAGTGCCTCAACATATCCTGTTCAGAAGCCATCCATACTTCTTTAAAAATCATTTTGTATGTAAAATGAACTGTTTAGAAACATCCCACGTTACAGATACACCTTTTACACAGACACATTTTAAAACAAACTTTCGACTTTGAAGCAATACTGTACTAAACACATGAAAACTTGAGGTACATAAAAGTGTGACTTTTTCAAATTGGGAATAAGATCTGTGCAAGAAGACACAAGAAAAGGTATGTGATTCTTTTCATAAAATGACATTTTCAGAGCATGGGAACTCCTTCATCCTGCTAAATAAGAAGTCAACTTTCTTAAATAGGAGAGTATGTAAAAGAAATAAACAAAAATGAACCAAAACATACAAAGTCAGCACAAGTCACTAAGTAAAGCCTAACTAGTAGTGTGGGTTTCAATTTTGGCCACCTTTCATCAAGTAATGACTCAGAAAGAAAAAAGGAAAAAAACAGGAGAACTAAGTGCCAGTAATAGAATGGGAATGCTTGAGCTTCACAAGATTCTCAGATGTGCAGGAAACCCAAGCTGACAGCAGCTGATTTACTGTGAACTTCCAGAGAACAAACAACACTGTCAGTAGGCAAAAGCTTTGTAAATACACAAGTTCTACAGCTATAAATTAATTGTGGAACAAAAACAAAAATATGTTTGGGGGGTTTTGGTTTTTTTTCCCCATTTCAGCACTAAAATTGCTTCCCGGCGACTAACGCCGTAATTCAGAATCAACCTTTATTTCACGGGGCAAGACAAGTATGAGTTTCAAACTGGGCAGAGCTATGAGCAGAGCTACGAGCAGCCCGCGGGACACACACACCGCAGGGCAGAGCACCATAGACCTGTCCTGCCCGCCCCGGGGCACCGCGGCCCCGGCACCGCTCCCCGCGGCGCAGCCCCGCACCCCCGGGGCCGGGGAACGCGCAGCAGCCCCGCACAGGCTGGGCACAGCGCCAGGCACTGCCGGAGAGCCCTGGGGAGAGCCATGGGGAGAGCCCTGGGGAGAGCCCTGCCGGAGAGCCCTGCCGGAGAGCCCTGGGGAGAGCCCTGCCGGAGAACCCTGGGGAGAGCCCTGCCGGAGAGCCCTGGGGAGAGCCCTGCCGGAGAGCCCTGCCGGAGAGCCCTGGGGAGAGCCCTGCCGGAGAACCCTGGGGAGAGCCCTGCCGGAGAGCCCTGGGGAGAGCCCTGCCGGAGAGCCCTGCCGGAGAGCCCTGGGGAGAGCCCTGCCGGAGAACCCTGGGGAGAGCCCTGCCGGAGAGCCCTGGGGAGAGCCCTGCCGGAGAGCCCTGCCGGAGAGCCCTGGGGAGAGCCCTGCCGGAGAACCCTGGGGAGAGCCCTGCCGGAGAGCCCTGGGGAGAGCCCTGCCGGAGAGCCCTGCCGGAGAGCCCTGGGGAGAGCCCTGCCGGAGAACCCTGGGGAGAGCCCTGCCGGAGAGCCCTGGGGAGAGCCCTGCCGGAGAGCCCTGCCGGAGAGCCCTGGGGAGAGCCCTGCCGGAGAACCCTGGGGAGAGCCCTGCCGGAGAGCCCTGGGGAGAGCCCTGCCGGAGAGCCCTGCCGGAGAGCCCTGGGGAGAGCCCTGCCGGAGAACCCTGGGGAGAGCCCTGCCGGAGAGCCCTGGGGAGAGCCCTGCCGGAGAGCCCTGCCGGAGAGCCCTGGGGAGAGCCCTGCCGGAGAACCCTGGGGAGAGCCCTGCCGGAGAGCCCTGGGGAGAGCCNCTTGGGTGCGAGAAGCCGCCGCTGCCCTGCCCGTCCCGTCCCGTCCCCCCTCGCTCGCTGCACGGCAGCCCGGGCCGCCCCACAGCCGCTCTCCCCTCAGGGACTCCGCCTCCCGCGGCGCCGCCGCTCCCATTGCCCGGCCCCGCAGGCGGAGCTCGGCCGCTCGGGCTCCGGCCCTGTGAGCGGAGTCGTGCGGTGCTTCCTTTCGCGGGAATACCTGTGCTAAAGGGCAAGGAAGAACATCTTGATGAAAAAAATTAAGCTCTGGAAGCAGGTTTTTAATGTAAAGACGTTTCCTCATTATAAACAAAAACCCCTTACACCCCCGCCCCGCCCCCAAAAATACGAAAACAACAAAAACCCCACGACCTCCACCAAAAGGGGAAAAAAAAAAAAAAAAA
>VZTT01010282.1:66233-79288 GCA_013400855.1 Buphagus erythrorhynchus | reverse complement strand
TGTAATTTGGAGTGAAGAGCGTGAGTTGGTTTCTGTGGTTTTCCCAAAGCAATAGGGCAAAGAAGGCAAGGAAAACTGTAGGAGCATGAAACAAAACAGCTGCCTGGTGAATATGTAGCTGTAAAACAGCTAATCTGTCACACCTCATTTGTACATGCCCACCCAGGAATTGCATCCTTTGTGACTGCAGAATGCATGGAGGTTGATGAACAGACTTTGGCAGGTTTTTGTTGTTTGTATTAAAAGTCTCAAAAGGAGCATAACTACAGGTTAAACTGCGTTATGNAAAAGGAGCATAACTCCAGGTTAAACTGCGTTATGCCTTGTTCTGCCAAGATGCTTACTCTTCTCTTGAGATCAAAAGAAGACTTCCTTTATGAATGCAAATTAAAAGAGAAGTATGATGTTACGATAATGTTTTATTTCTGTAGGCTTCACAGTGTGCAAAAAATGCTCAAGTTTATATTGAGTACACTGGTGATGCACAGTTAGATCTTTGAGGGGATCTTCTAAGTGTCCAGGTGATTCCTGTAAGTCAGAATTGCAGTCTTGTGTGTGCCTGTTAAAGTCTCGCCTCTGAACTTTACTGTCTCTTTTGGAACGTGGGATGAGGAGGAAATGAGACAGCACAGGCAGGTGCAGGTGTTGTGTTTAGCTGGAGTCTGGCTGAGCACTGCTTTCCTCCATAGCTGCCTCTCCTGTTCTTGGAATGTGTGAAGTGTGTATCTTAGGGTATTAACTGGGTCCCACTGTATCTCATTCCATGTTTTTATCTGTAAAGAAAGTGTTCTGTGTGCATGCATGTCTACATGTCCTGTGCTTTGTAAGAACTGTCAGAAATCTTAAGCCACATTTGGGAAGTGTTGATTGGACAGATGTTTTAATTCTACTTACTGATGGGATTAACTATGTTTACAGAGTTTCTGCCTTCAGACAGTGTGTTATGAACTGTACCCAGAACTGGGGAAATGTAAGACACCAGAAAAGATTTTATTTACAGAGGGCTGTCAGTGCACAGTGTTACATCTGGGGCTCCAGAGCATTTACCTTGTCACAGCCAAACCCTGTTCTTTCCCCATCTCCAGCCCCATGAGTCTGTTGTCACCTGGTTTTCCCTTCATCTCAGTCCAGATCTCCTCTTCAGCTGTCTCCAGAACTCCAGGCCCTGGCTTTATGGCCTTCATTCCTTGTCTCTATTTTTAATTTTAGCTCCTGTTCCATAGGATTCCCCACCTACAGCTTTCAGGTCTGACTCAGCCCAGCTCTGTTGAGTTGGGAGCAGAGAGGTCTCTGTTCCTTTTACAGCCTATGTTTTCTGTAAGAAACATGTAATTTCTGAGAAAACTGCCCAAGTGGAAGCACGAATTCCCACTAGTGAGGTGTGCTAGAACACCCTGATGTGCTGCACTTTGATCAAGGGTAACCTCTTCCTTTACAGACTTGTTCATTGTGTTAGCATAGCTTGGTGTTGATCTATTGGCTAATCCACAGAGTCTATCACAGGAAGATGAGGATATGAGGGAAGAATGCACCATTTTGGATTTGACTTCAGTCACAAAAGTGCACATACTACATACCTGAAGAAACTTCTGTCTAATGACTTGGAAATAATGAAATAATTTGGCACTTGTAGGTTCATTTGATACAAAAAGTAGAAAAGGAAGGGATGAAAACATCATGGCAGTGAATTTGTTAGATATCAGCATTCCTATATATTTTATTTTAAAGTTTTAAATCTAATTGTTTGGTATTTTGGTATATAGTATATTAAGGGTTAAAGATAGTGAGATTTACAGTAGGGAGCAAGTTTTAACTTAATTGTGGAATAGTAATGACCATCTCATATCAATTTTCTAAAACATCCATGTGGCATCAGAATGTTGGCAGCTGGGACCTGGGCTGAGGAGAATACCCTGCAGTGCTCTTAATTTGGTGTATGCATTCCCTGTTCCTCAAAGTCCCAATTTTTCAGTGTGACTGAATCTTGGGTTGAAATGTCTGTCTTGTGGCATATGGAATAACCTGCAATAAGACAAACAAACTGAAATGGTCCTTTCTGTTAGAAGGGGGAAAACAAATCTCCAAAATATAAGAATTCTAGATAGATTCCAAATTTGCTGGGTTTCCTTGTTGTAGTCTGTAGAGCACAAAAAGGCCACTTTTTACACCTGCGTGCTGAGAAACCACATTTGATCCACCAAAATAAAAATTGCTCTTGACCTTGTAAATATGCCTTGTTCTCTCAAGACCAGACCTGTGAAAGTTCTTGTAACAATGGTAACTGTTTTAAAGCAATGCAAGCATGGTGCTTTATAAGATCTGTTGCTTTTCTGTCCTTCCAGATGGAAGAAAAGGGTTCAGTCAGCTCAGCATGTGACTTTGCTGAAAGCAGGCACAGAGGGGAGGACAATAGGCAGCTGCTAGACCCATCTTGCCTGCCCGACAGTTCTTACCTCCACTAGGTAGTACTCCCACTGTACCCTAATGTGTGTGTATTTATTTACATATATCATACTGAGACAGTCATTGAGCCATCTCCAAAATACCCATATTTTTGGTGTCCACAAGAAAAATTGCATCATAGAATGTTGGTTTGATTTTTTTTTTCTTTATCAAGCTGAATCATTCTTTAATTCTGCACCTCAGTTGCTTTTTGATTTTTTACATCCAATGGGCCATTCTCACATGAAGTATTATGTTTATTGAGATTCCAGATCTTACTTTATGAATGTACTTTATTTGCCACCAAATATTAATAATATCTGGTATTTCTCTATACTCATTCATTGTCTCTCCTACCTTGTGTTTCCTGAGGGTTTGTTTCAGGTCTCCAGGGAAGAGAGATTATGCCTTCTTTCCTTGCCATGCCAGGTTTTACTTTGGTATAAAGCTATGACTATAATTGTCCCCCACAGAGAGAAAGTGAGAAAAGGGTCTCTCTATGATATATATCTTCCTTCCAGGTAGTGGATGTAAATACAAAAATCCATGTTCACCAGGAAATGATAAACATTATATCTACATATAACATTTAGTTGGGGTTTTTTGTCCTTAATGTTCTCACAGTATTTCTTTACTTTAACTGTGAGCTTGACAGAACAGAATTGCTGTTTCCAGCTTATGTAAGGTCTCATGTGCCATTTCTAAAAGAAGTGATATTAACTTTTCCATAAGTTGTGGTTCAAGCATGATCCTAGCTTTTGAACCTGTGAAAAGAGGAGATTCTCCAGAAAAAGAGACATTAGACCTCCAAAATCCAGAGCTGAGGGTTTGCTCCTTGGAAGCTAGTTTGGGTTACTCTTGGTTCCTCTTTCTGACAGTCTTTGTCCAGGTCTGCTGGCTCTCAGGGTAACAGATTCTAAGGAAAAAAATGCTCTGGTTCATCTGATCCAGCATGCAGCCACTCTAATGTGACTTTGTGCAGTAACTTTAAAGATCTGCTTGAGGATAATGGATGAACTAAATACTCTGTTTGAAATCCTGAGTGTAGGAATGTTACATTTCTGTATTGCTGTGACCACAGCTGTGAAGGTCACTCCATCTGCAGCAGGGGGTTTGCCTGCTGATATCCAAATGGGAATTCCTTCTGCTCCGTGTAATCTCTTGTGTCACAACTCTGGGAGCAGTCTGAGGTGGCTCTGAAGGCCGTATTTGCTGGTACTGCAGTGCTGCAAAGTGTGCAGTTCCTGATTCTGGTATCTGCTGTGGCACTGCATTTGGACCAGTTGTGGTGGTCATCACATGAGGGTGTTCAGGGACTCAGGCTCTGTTGAGGTGTGTTTTGTTTTCTTTGTCTTTTAACCAGAACCCCTTTCAGACCTGTCACTTGCAAATCTTCTGCTTCTGCCTCTCAGGTACAGAAGTTCATTGTCACAGTAAATGTTCCTTTTGTGCCC
Organism: Buphagus erythrorhynchus; assembly: GCA_013400855.1. Taxonomy (NCBI): domain Eukaryota; kingdom Metazoa; phylum Chordata; class Aves; order Passeriformes; family Sturnidae; genus Buphagus; species Buphagus erythrorhynchus. The sequence goes on along the minus strand of VZTT01010282.1, from coordinate 75,392 downwards.
CAAAGACCCCCCCAGATGAGTGTGTGAGTTAAAGCATGTTCTGCCTATACTCAGCCACAGCCTCTGAGGTGCAACATGCACAGGATCGAGGGGCTCAGTTTGTCGAGAATCCTGTACATTCCAACAGCTGCTGACAGCTCTGTGAACATCACAATGAGTGCTGTGATGGGAAGGTGTGGAGGGGCTGTGGGGAATGTGGCACAGGGCTGAGGAAGGGGCAGGCACAGGAAAAGGTGCATGGAAACAAGCACCAGCTCTGCGTGTGTTCCTCCTTGTCTTACCAGCTGAGATTTTTCTCTTGTGTTTCCAAAAGCCTCTTGTTTCTGTTAGCTGCCTGTTCTTTGTTGTGTAGGCTGTTCTTTTGTTGTGAAGCTGTAAATGTGTCCAGCTGCCTGTTTAGGGGGATTTGGAAAGAGAATGTGTCCACTCATATGGGAACTCTTGAGGTTCTTTGCTTTTCTTGCAGTATTTGGCAACTGTGTGTGGCATGGAAGAAATTGGACCTCAAAAACAGAATCTTAGACAGCAGTCAGCAGCCTTTGGTGTCACAGTGAATAGTTATGGAAAGGTTTTAAGTGAGCTGTGTCCTGTCATGGACTAAGATGTCTCCTCCCAGAATTCTTCTTTCGCTGGTGTGAGGAGAAGGGTAATGGATCAGTTCAGCCTCTTAAGTTCAGCCTCTGTGTTCAGTATTTGTTTGGCAGGATGCTCTCATGGAGAGTATGAAACTAAATTAAAAAGCATCCCCACACTTCACATTTTTATTTCTCTTTGGAATGGTTACTGAAGTCAGTTTAGGATATTCTCTTTGCAGAAGTAGGAGATTCCAGTTATGCTGCAGTTGGTGCAGCAGTGCTGTAGAGGAGCACACTGGTAGGTGGCACTTACACCCATAACTGCTTTCTTTTCATTTTATTTCATTTTCTCACCTACAAAATGTTAGCTGTTGAAAGAGTTTATTATGCTAATGTTGAATTATTCTTCATGCTGGCATGAACATGACTGAACCTTTCTGACATCAGCCTTGTTTGCTTTTGGATAAACCATGTTCACACAATCAGGAATGTGCTTTTGTTCCATACCAAGCCAAGGGTATCTATGGTAGTGACATAATGTCAATTATTGTAGGAAGTTGCATTGTGCACTCGAGGAAGAATTACGTGGGATCAGATTGCTGTGTTGTATTCTGCAGCCTGAAGCTTTGTCTTGATAAATTTCCCTTAAAACAGAGCTGAGCTGGTATAAATTGTTGCAGAGGTGAATCAAGGCATCCCAGCTGGAAGTGCATGTGCTCTGCTGTGGGGCTTGTTGGAGGGATTCCTGACCAGTTCATTTCCAGAGTTAGGCAGATGTGGTGCCAGACCATTTCCATGCTCAACAAGGCTGCACCCAAACCTTGGGAATAACAAATTTTAGTATATGTAGACCTTAGGAAGTGGTAATATTATTATTGTAGTTCTCCTATAAAATTGAAAAATATTCAACACTCTAGCTTTAAGAAAACCTGCTTTTCCTAAGTGTTTTTTGGTAACATCCTTATTGGTAGATTTTGTGAGTACTCATTTTTCTTTTTTTCTTATTTTCTTTTTTTTTTTTTTATTTTATTTTTTCTTTCCAGCTTACTGAGGCAGGTTCAGGTATCAACTGCTTGGACTCCATGTGCTGCTTCTCAGATGGGGAAACAGCATGCACATCTGTTAGAAGAATGCTGGAACGACTAATGGGAAGGTGTAGCCCAGCCCGGGTCAACAGGTGTGGCATTTCTCTCAATAGCCTTTGCTGCAGACGATTCTCCTATAAACTGGAACCCGATGAGCCTGCAGCAATAGATGTCTAGAAACTAGCTGCAGGTTTTGCTTTTCTCAGTAGAAAATGCAACTCTTTATTGTACTTTTTTCATCCTAAAAGATTAGCTTCTTGTTTCTTTTTGAGTGGTTTCTTTTGGGATGGGAAGGGGAAAAACGGTTTTCGAAAGATTTCTGTTGAAGTGTTTAGTTTGGCTTTACAAGCTCTTGTGTTGTATCTATCGTAATTTCTCTTGATTTGTACATTCTTCTCCTAGAAAATCAAGCCTTGCTGCTGTTTTTGTTCTCCTTTTTATGATTACTTTTTTGCCTTCTCAAATCAGGAGTTGTTTGTAAAGTCGAAAGACTTTTCCCTTTGGTTCTTGATGTACAACCTCCAAATATTTACCTTGGAGCTTGCATTACTCCTGAAGGTATACAAAAGGCTCACATTCCCCCCTTAAATCTAACTTCATTGTTAGGAGGAGAGCCTTTAAATCTTTCAGCCATTGATTGATATGAAGATGAAATATTTTTGTAGTATAACTTTTATAATCTATTTCTAAAATCAGAGTGATTGACAGAACAGAGTCTTCAGGTTCTAAGAATTTTCAATGTTTTTTTGGGTTCCAGTAGGTATATTGTCAAAATCATGTGTGCCATTCCAAAGTATGTGCTAAATAAATCTTTCCTTCACAAACCACGTGTGAAACAAACGTCAGTGGAGTAAAAGCATGTTGAGTAATTGAATATGTCTGAGGAGCAGCACTGCTTTTGCAGTCAGCCCAACTGGGAGAGGAGCTCTCACTGAATCCTTCATGCGCCATCTCCCCATTTCCAAACAAAGAGGGATAGCAAACATATGGAAATATTTGGGGGTAGAAATAAAAATAGTCTTTTGTACATCGTAATCTTTGTCCCTGAATGATATCATGGTCCTTCATTGGTCAAAAGGCAAACCTGAAAACACTTCACAAAATGTGAACTTCACACATTTTCAAGGAAACTCATTTTGTATTTGAAGAACTTTGTCTCTTTCAGTTAAAGGTTGTGATATCATTCACTGGGTATCAAATCTCGTGTGGGTTATTTTCCCTGACAGCTTTGTCAGCTCTGATTCTGCCTTTAGGTATTGCCTGGTCTGTAGCTCATCTCTGTTGGAACTCTTGTGTTGAACATGGTGTCTGTGCTTTCAGTCAGTCTCTCTCTTCTGGCTTGCTTGTGAAATTTATTCAATGTTTCTACAAATCTAGGGTATGAGTATGCAAGAAGTTTCATTCCATATGAAAAATGAACTGTTACAATTAAGTCCATTTTTAATTCAAACTTGCTGTGTAGAAAGCGGGCATGATGTGTAAAATAAACAGTTTAATAGAATTTTTAATCTACAAGGTGAGCATTTAATTGGTCTAAAATCAACATTTTGGTAGCAGTTGCTCTAACTTTTCTGGGGGTTTTTTTCACTTCTCTGTAAAACTGTGCTTTCCGAATGAGGAATTTTTCATGCTACTTCTTTTCACTTATTGTTATCTAATTAGGGCAGATTGTTAGTTGACAATTGCCTTAGTAACCTGTAGTTTTATAAGGTAGGTATTCTGTGTCTTGCTTTTTGCAATGTATTTGCAGTTTTACAATTTTGTTTGTTTCAGTCAAGTTTTCTTTCCTTAAGAACTTAAAAAATACTTATTGAAGCTAACTCGTATTTGACAGAATATTAAACACTTTTTTCAAGACTGCTTTTTCTCAGATTTCTTTTCTGCTTACCTCATGTAGTTTTCAGATGAAGTTCCATCTAGCCAAATAATTTTAGAGTTCTTAGAACACAGACTTTAGGATTAGGTTCAATGAATATGCAAAACTATCTTGGTGCTACACTAAGGGCTTGAAGTTCTGTGGGTTTTGCTTCTGCCTCTGGTTGAAATTGCTCTGAACAATCTTCTAGTTTCACTTAAATTTATGTACAGTACAAATAGAAAGGAGATTTTTTTTTTTAAAGTCAGTCATATTTATTTTCTCCAATGATTTCAGCTCCTTCCACTCAGTATTGACACTTAAAACCTGCTCTAAAAGTCAAGGGACAATTTTCTCCCTTATACTTTTTTGGTAATATGAGGAAATCTTTATTCATTTTTTAAATAACTAATTGCTTAAATCACATGAAGCAGTTACAAGTTGTGAAATGCTGAAGATACAATTAAGAAAACTTGGGTGACTTTAAAATTGTTTAGGCTTTGTTCATGAACTTGAGCTGCTTTGTTTTTTATCTAAATCTCCAGAAGATTGTGCAGTCCCCAACAGGATGGTGTTTTGAGTACTTGTATTCTGTAAAACAGCTAAGTATTCAACCAGGAGGTAGCTGCAAATTATTTTTGTTGATTGAAGTGATGCTGATGAATATGTTGTTTGTGCAAGTGCTGTAGAATGAAGATCACTATTTTAAATAATGGTACTGTAGCCAGCTTGTGCTGTATTCTCTGTTCCTGATATTCTGTCAAATACGATAACATGAAACCAAACATCGTATCAAATTTTGATAAAAACTTTGATGAATCAAAGTCGTACAAATGCTTGGAGTAGCGGGCCACAGGAATATAGTCTCTTGTGCTTAATTTACTGCCTGTAAAATGTATTTGAGAAGTATTTTCTATAGCTTCATTCACTAGTTAGAATATAAAATGTGTGGTGTGGTATGTTAAAATGCATTTTTGTCTGTGTGTTCCATTAAATTGTCTGTCGACTTGTCAGTCACTAAAATATTAAGAATGTTGGATCACGTACATTACTTGTACAGTAGAAATCATTGCTGAATTGTTGGGTCTCCCATAAGTGGTTCTTGTGTCAAGGCACTGGATGGAACGGTTCTAAAGAAGCAGCAGATTTCTGACAGAGCCTAATTTGGAGGATAAGCTCATTGTGTTTTGATTTCCTACCTTCCTCAGTTTTTCCCATACAGTCCTATAATGCTGTCCAGCCAAGAACAGTATTTCTCCCCAAGCAGTAATTAAGTGAAAGACATTGTGAGACCCCTCTGAGTCAGCAGCTGTGACATCTGGGATGGTTCCCTGATGTTCTGAAGTGTAACAGGAAGGGATGAACCAGGTTCCTGGCTGTAGATAAGTTGTGCCTCCCCCAGGCTCAGGCAGTGAGGATGTTTCCTGCTGGGACACGGCTGTGCCAGGTTTCCAGGGCTGGCTGTGTGCTCCACAGGGCTCACGGTGCCTCTGGACAGGCAGCACTCACAGCCTCTCAAGGCACAGCACTAAAACTTCAGCTGCAAAATAGGCATAAAAACCTCTGCTTGTTTTAATTCATAGTGATGGAAATAGCTGTAGCTGTGTGCTAATTACACAGCAGGCATGAATTGGCCTCTGTCCAAAGGTCTGAACGAACTGCAGGTACCTACATGAAATTAGTAGGGTAGTCCCTTAAAGAGGTACATTTGCCTGCTCTTGTAACACTTTTATCTTGCTCTCATAGACTTTTCTCCTCACTTCCCAGTACAAATACAAGTTCCCAGTCAGCCAAACTTTTCTTTTATTGTTACTTTAGATCATGGAATTCATCGGACCCCTTCTATGCCAACGACAGGAGCATCTTGACTCTCTCCACAATGGACTCAGCCACTTGCTGACAGGGACATTTTTGCTTGCCCTGTGGAAGCCGTGTGGTGCTCACACACCTGTAGCAGGTGCTGAGGTGAGCTCCGTGTCCGGCGCTGCCCTAGGAAAGCCCAGAGGACTCCTGAGTCCAGGCAGGGCTTCTCTGGCCTGGCATAATCTGCACAGCAATTGCTTCCAGGATTTTTTCTAATTATATCTACAAATTACTAAATAAATTGGTTTTGGTTTTTTTTAGGAATGTTTTTTACCTCTGACCATTTGATCCTTTTTGTTGCTGTATGAGCAGATTGGAATCCTACATTTAATACTTAAGACGTCAATGACAGAAATCTTTCTCCTCCCAAATTTGGGTGATCCAATTTAAATCAATTTGATTCTCCACAATGAAACTTTTAAAAGTTGCATTTTTCACTGTGACCCTTCCCTTTAAACAGACATTCATTTTGAGTTGTCTTGCAGATGCTGTCTTAGCAGTTTGCAAATCAATTTTGTTACTTCTGTGGACAGTTACTGTATTCTATAAGCAATCAGTTTAGTAATTTTTGTGAGTTAAATGCAATTCAAATATTTATGCTGGTGTATGAGTGGCAATATATTAGCCATTGCTTTGAAAAACACTTAACTGTGACAAATCAGTAATTTGGAATAATAAGGGATATAACGGTTCACTGTTCTCCTAAAGTACAATTCAGAAACCAGTCATCTTTTATTATGCCCAGTGTGTTTTGTTAGCAGTTCTGGATCCTGACATGGAAAAATTTGTTAAGAATTGGCAGATTGAACAGAAGTCTCACTAGCATAAATTTTTTGAATTATTAATCCTTTTAAAGTTGGGGAATTTTTGCATGTTTTGTTCTTTTTCATGTATTTATATTTGGCCATGTTGTACTTTGAAGATATAATTAATACTTAATTATCTTTGTCTATCGGAAGGATCCGAGACCTTGATGGCAATGTTTTGATACCTAAGTATGCCAATAAAAGCAAATTGCACAGTTGGAGCTCTGGGTGGTGCATCCTGCAGGTGCCTCCCCTGCCCCACTGCAGACGTGTCTGCACAGGGGGGCTGGGGAGCAGCAACATTGCACTGTTCCCTCAGCCAGGGTGGCTGAACCCACTGCTTGTCCTGGGATTTGGGAGATGAAGTGGAGGTGCTGCAAGGGTGCCTTAGAACAGGGCTGTTCGTGGCTGGGGACTGGGAAAAGTGCTGCTGCTCTGGGACAACCCTTTTGTCACCTCTGACCATGACATCCCATCAGTAACAGGAGTACTCGTCCTGTCGGACAGTTTAAAGTGTAAAGATCCATCTTAACATTAGCTCTGGCTAAAAACTAAATCTGGGCTGCTGCAAACCTGGCTGACTGTAACTGGGATGCTGCCATGGGAGTGTATCCCTCTTGACATCCCAAATTCTCCCAAGTTCAGTGAGCAAAGGAACAGATTCCACTTTCCTGGGATCAGATCCTTCAGTTGCTCCTTACCTATAAACAGCTCTGCTGTTCATTTTCCTGCTCATGACTTTAACTGGGATTATTTCAGCTCTCCTTTTGGAGCTTTGTTTTTGCATTAGTGCCTGGCAGCTTCACTCAGACCTGAAGGCTACAGGTGGAGTTTACAAAATCTCAGTGCTCAAGGCAACATCTGTGTAGGAAAGAAATTGTCATTGCAATTTTATTGTTAAATTTGTAGTGACTTGGACGTGCAGCACACAGGGGATTTTTCCCACTGCTATAGGTGAAGATCAGTTCAGAAATAAGGAAGCTTTAAAAATAAATTATGAGACAAGAAGAAGAAACAAAATACAGCAGACTTTCCTTTTAAATAATTGTTTAATTCAGCGTTGGTGGTGCATTTCTGCATCATGTCTTCAGATGCCTGAGTGCAGCAAAGCTTAAGGTTGAAAATGTCAGTGTGCACTAGATCCCCCCAGCGAGTGCCATGGGGATGAAGAAACATTAAAACTGAGCCTTGTCTTCTCATGCAGCAGGTATGAACATGTGACTAATCCCACTGCATAGGGCTGAAAGCCTGGATCCAGCTGGAGAGGAAATAACCTGATTGTCATCCATCCAGTCCCCTCCAGATCTGCACTGGGAGCAAAATACACTTAGATTTCACCAACTGCTATAACTTCCTTTATATTTCGTATCTATATTAAATCTGGATTTAAAATAGTAATTTTCCTCCTAGTAGTTTCTCCTCCTAGGACTCTTCATGCTGCCATGGATACCTAGGAAATACAGACTTATTTTACTACTCTAATCAGATATCTGCTGTTTAGCTGTATTTTACACCTCAACCAGAGTGTTTCACTTTTCAGCAGTGCTTGTTTGTCCTGTCAGTGTGTGTGACCATGTGCCCTCATCCATCCATGTGGTCCATGTGTCCTGCCCTGAGACCCAGACAGGTTCACTGTGTGAGGGGAGGCAGAGGCTTTGCCATAAACCCCACTCCAAGCATTTCCACTGGCCCAGCTCTGTAGGTGATGTACTTTGGCTTTTAGCACACCAGTGTGTTGAGTAGATTTGCACAAAAGCAGCACAGTCATGTATTTGAAGAATAATGTGCACTCATAATGTGTTTCTTTAAAACCTTCCATCTCCTCTCCTCCCTTTCCCCCTACTTTCCCTTTTCCCAGTGTTTGTAAGGTTACCGAAGAAACTTGCATTTAAACAATTCAGGAAGGACTTAAGAATCCATCCCTCGGCCAAGGTATCTTTTTCTATTTGCAGTAAATCTAAGTCAGTAATGTCTCACTGAGTAAGAGCATAGATGTGGTTTTCTTAAGGGCAGATTTTTTGGTGTGACAAATACTTTGTGTGGAAGTCACTGGGATTTTGTGGTATTGTCACAAATCTTTTAAAAATGCTCCTATTCAAGGAAGAAGGACTTTGTGTATTTCTTTGATAGCTGAAGTGTGTAGGAACCAGTTCACTGTGCCCTGGGCACGGTGCAGAGTCCTTCATGAGGGAAACTTAAAAATCCAGCTGAAAAAATTCAGTGTAATGCTGGCATTCACCTCCCAGTGCGATTGTGAAAGGGTGGGGGAGGCCTTGCCATGGGGAAGAAAAGTTTTATATTTACCTTTTAGCCTTGAAACCCATCAAAGCCTGTAGTAGATATTTGTAGTTCAAAACAAGAGTGGTGTACACTCCCTTTACTGTGCAGTGTCCCTGAGGAAGCTCCTCCACAGCTGCTCCCAAATGGGCTCGTGTTCTCTGCAGGTCAGTTCTGCCTCTGGGAAAAACAGGGTTTGGTTTTCTTACTTAGGAAAATAATTTTAGTTGCCAAACTCATGCTTTTAAGAGGATGAAGTGGAAAAAAACCTGAGATGTTCTGAATTGCTTTAAAAACTAAAATGTAAATATTCCACTTAAAAATACTCTGCATTTTTTAAGAATACAGTAGGGAAGGGGGACAGAATCTTCAAAGGAAGGAATGCTGAGAACTTTGGTTTTTCATTTTCAGAATGATTTAAGAAAAGCTTATGCAACTTAGGATGCATATTAAGCACCTATAATTTCTTATTGAAAATATTTGGTAATACTTTCAAACATTTTTTTATGATAGTGTAACTCCTATATTGGAATAAAATACCATTTTCTAGCGCTAGAAGTGTCTCAAAACTGCAGCCTAAATTATTTTTCATAGTTCTATGTGCTATTACTGTACTTATAAATACTTGTGATTTTGGTGAAATTCCATGTTCCAAAGTGCTCAAGCAAAATGTGCTTTTGAACTACTTATTTCAAGTT
>VZTT01010282.1:45707-63903 GCA_013400855.1 Buphagus erythrorhynchus | reverse complement strand
CCCCCCCCCCCCCCACTCCCTAAAAGCACATTCCAGAAACAAGTTTTACACATAATACACTGAAACAATGCAGTACAAACCTCAGTCATGGCAATTTCACTGGAGCTTTATTGCCTCTGTTGGTAATGAGAGGGATTGTAAGAAGTTACATTTTGAACTTACAGAGATATGTAAATGATGGGTTTTTACTAAATATAATCTCAAGATTAAGTGTTTTATATCAGGGCACTTCTAATTTTGTACATATTTTAATGTATAAAAACAGTTTACAAACTTGATGTTTGCCTTCTTTTTTTTTTCCTTAACATTTGGCAAAATTAAATTGATCCATTTGCGGGGAGATCATCAAATTGAAGACATAAGCACTTACGAATTAAAGCAATCCAAGTAAGCAACTGGCTGCATTCTTAAAAAAAAAAACAAACCAAAAAAACAAAAAAACCCCACACATATATAAAGGAAAAAGCCACATGGCCACATCCAAGCACGTTTCAGTACAAAATATTCCCTGTAACCAGGCATTTTGTCCTTAGAACAACACCCTGTTAAATCAATGTTTCTTTCAACTTCAGTCATTTTGAAAAACTTTTAAGATGCCATGATAGCACAAATAACCCTTTTCTGCAACATAATTAGTCAAAGTTTTTATGTATTTCTTTATAATTACACAGTAATTATAAGCATGTAGTACCAAACTGATGACAACACTATTTTGTTGGAAAGATCTTGCATTCAAAAGGAAGAGTCTCTAAAACACCACGGCATTTTGCCACTGCCCAATCCCAGACTTTCTGGAGGGACAAGTCTGCATTGGGATGAAAAGCAAGTCAGTTCTCCTCTCCAAACACAGCATACTTGAACTAATCAATCTGAAACAGTACCAAAACCCTCAAGACAGAAAACAGCACGCAGAGATAACCTTGTCGAGCTTTTTTTTTTCCTCCCCACCCACCCCCATGATTTCAAGTTCCCATTTTTATTTACACAAAACTGAGAAAGGAAATACTGAAAGCAGCAAAACACACAGTTTTTGGCATAGCCAATTCCGGTAGCTGGAGAAAGTCTGCAATGTTTCTGAGGAACTGTATTTTTTGAATAAATGCACAACTGGATTTGCCAAAAGGGCACTGCTGTAAGGGGAGAGCGCCTTAAGGTCAATTGCACAGAGTACAAATAAAAATTTTAGCTGCTTAATAGTCAATTTTTCCCTAAAATACTTCTAGCATCTGCATAAAATCATGCTGCAGTCTAGTGCAAGTACCAATGACTCATCTCAAAAATAATTCTGGCCTTATCAGGGCACTATTTAGAGCATGGATTTAAATCCCCTCTTCTCACTTGTAAGTATGGTCTGTCTCCTCTCCTGGAGCTCGTTCTTTCCAGCTTGTTTTCCAGAGCAGGATTTATCACATCTCTTCACAAGTAACTCTGAGGAGTAGAAGACCATAAAAGCAGCTGAAGAGCTCTTGTATTATTAAAGAATTGCATCTGATAAAACCTGCTTTGATCGAAATGAAGCAATTTAGTCAAATGCAGCAAGACAGTAGTGATGATCCACAAAATAATTTAAACAAAGCCAGTGTAGTAGTTTGTATCTGATCTGTGCTTGTTTGGAAAAGCTTTACTTTTAATTTCTGTATTTGGCAACCACAGTGATATGTCAATTTAAGGAAAACTCAGCAAAATGATTTTAAAAAGGGTGTCATCCATAATGGCAGTACCTCTATGTTATGAAGATTTAACTTACCAGGATAATGGTTTCAAAACCCAGATTCACATCAACCTCACCAGCTTCTTGTACAACAGGGCCATTTGCTTTGTCACACCTCAGCCATAAAAGTCACATGTCTCAATTTAAAATACTGTATTGTGTAGCAAACAGTTAAGACACAAATTCAGTATATTCAAGTGTTTGATTTCCACAGAAATGAGAAACCTTTCTTTGACAGACAGATAAGCATTTCAAAACTGTAACGAAATCTGATTTCTTAAGAGATAACCTAGAGAACGCTGGTTCTGTGAGGACACAGCTCAGCCCAGGGCGGGCTCAGCCATCGCCCACGGGGTGGAAGTGCTCGAGTTGTGTCGTCCCCCAGCTGTCCCCAGAGCAGCTGAGCCACCAGCAAACCTCAGCCAGGCACCAGAGACCCCCAGTCAACAGCCCTGGGGCTCCTTGGTCATTCCTGGCACTGCTGTGAGCAGAGACTCAAACTCAGACGACACCTGCACTTTTCCAGAAAAGAAAAAACTCAGACCCAGTACACTTAAATATATCACTCCTGCAGGAAGTGCTATCAGTACAGTCTTTGCAGCTAGCCCCAAGTGTATATTTAAGGATTCTTTTAAAAATTGTTTTGATGTTGATCTGTATAATTCAGATGCCATACAACAGTTGTCTGATGATGACCAACCAGCGTTGTGCTTTATGTGAAATCAGAAACCTCAAAATAATTATAAAGCTTCTAGGACTTATGGGAGATGAAACTAGGGTGATCCACCAACAAAAAATAAATCCATGATGAAATCCACAGTGTTGGAATTTTAACGGGCAAGAGTGGTCCAGACTAGAAGAAAAGCCCAAACCACCAGTAGAAGAATGAAATATGATATGGTCCAAGATGTATCCTTAAAGGTTTGTCTCAACCCTCAGCCATATTGTGAGGATTGATCTTCAGTTCAGTCCAGCCAGCAGAAATTGACTGTGCAATTTTCCATTTCAGGTATTTGTACAGACTATGTACACTCTAGAAGGGTCCTTTAGTGCTACACTGTCGTACTTTTTGTCCCAGCAATTTGAGGGCGTGCAAATTCCACAAAGTCATCGATAAGAACTGGCCATGCCCCTAAAAAAAGAAAACACCAGAATGTAAGAAGTTGGTCCAACAAGGCATTCTTTCACAAGCTTCATATCCAGATAAGCTATTTGCTTTCCAGTATTAAATCAGGCAGAGTTTGAAACAAAAAAAATATAATTTTATTTTCCTGCTTGAAATTTAAGAGCCGGTTAAAGATTTCTGCTTCCTTTAAAAGCCATTTAATACACATCACTTCCAAAGACCATCTTCCATACAAAAACAAAAAACTGACCGAAATCCTAACTCAAAAGTGACAAGGGAATGAGGACAGTCCATAATTAATAAAGTTGGAGAAGTTTGCTGCCCCCTGCTCCGGAGGTATCCCAAGTTTAGTTTCCCCCCTCACTGAACTGATGTGCTGCCAAGGGCTGAGGGTAATCAGCTGTTCTTGGCTGCACATGGACTGAGAGGAAAGATCAATACAGAAGTTTACAAGAAACACATTTGGTAGGAAGTGAGTTCTGTTCAGCAACCCCTGTGTGCTGCCAGCTTCACTTCTATGTCAAAACATGTCCAAGCCTCACATAAACTGAAGTAACCAGACTTAAAAACATTCTCAGCTACAAAATGAAATATCCAGAGGACCCTACACAGAGCTGAACAAACCATGGATCAGTTACTTGGATGAAGATGCCAAGAACTGCACCAAGAGAGAATCTGTGGGTTTTAAATGAACATATAGCAGGGTTTGTCTCAATAAGAAAGAATTTGGGGTTGTCTCAGTAAGAAAGAATTTGTGTCTGATCTTAGACAGAATAAAAAAAGAAAATGGATTCCATGAAAGCTTCAGCATTTCTTTTTAAAATATCAGCAACAGAGATGATTACAACATACATTAAAGCAGCTCTAACTGGACTTCAGATCACCAGGAATACTCTAATGGAGCTGTTTTTGGGATTATAAAGCAGATACACAGTGATAAATGTAATGTACAACACAGAAGTTAATGAGAGAAAATGGCAATGTTTACCTTCCTCATCATAGTTAGACATATCATCTGCTATCATTGTACTAAAGTCTAGAAGAAGGTTCCAGGTATCCTTAGGAATTGATCTTTTATGATGTTCCTGTTTGGAGAGGTGGAAAATTTATATTTAAAAAAAGAATAAATTAAAACCTTATTATACATTTATTTTTACTGTCTCAGACACATCCATATCCCCAAAACATATTTCTCTTGTACACACTATGAATACCTGGGATTCAGGTCAAGACAGTCTATTTCATCTACTCAATAACTTAAACATGTTTATCTTCCAAGTTCTGAAAATACTGCAGTCCAGATTATGTAAAGGTTTAAACTTACCAACAAAAATTTGTTCCACAAGTCTAGAAATTTAAATCTTCCATTAAGTACTAAATTCCAGTAGGCAATGGCCATTTCTAAATCTGTAATATTAAAATATATTACTTTTAGAGATATACATATCAAATATATAATCTCCACAAGTATCTAACACCAGGATGAATCATGTATCCATAAATGTGACAAGATTAAACTAATGCAAATGCATAAAATCATGGATCCTTTACAAAATGGCAACCATAAATAAAGTGTTACACACGTATTTTATATTTACAGAATTGAAAATTGCCCATATTAATACCTAACATATCCAAAACCCCCCAGGACATTTCATATGCCTTTTGCTATCTAACAATACCTAGTTAATAAAGTCAGAAAAATATTTTCAGTTAAGGATGCTATTGGCTTGAAAAGAAAATTTGTAGTATTTTGTACTGAGACTTTCTCTTTTTTTTTAATGCATAAAATACAATTTAGATAAACCAACTTTTAATTATTTCATTTTTAGGGCAACCTTATTACATGCACTGCCTTTGTAATGAGGCTTTTTTGAGAAATGCTCATTTCTGCAGTCAAGATTTCCTTTTGAAAAAGAATCTTTAGGTAGTGTCCTTAAGCAGACAGAAGATAGTTGGATTTGTTGGTGGTGTTGTTTTGGTTGGGTTGAAGTTTTGCTTTTGTTTGGGTTTTTTTTGTTGGTGGTTTGGGGTAGTTTTTGGTCATTTTGGTTTGGGATTTTTTTCATTTTGTTCGTTGGGTGTTTTTTGTGAGTTAGGGTTTTTTTTTTTTCTTCTTTCAAAGCCCCCTGTTAAATTCCTGCTTGTTTGGAATGAGTGAAGCCTGACCTGACACATTTGAGAGCAGCTCCCTGCCTGTCAGAGCTGCTGGAGTGCAGCAGCTCCCAAAAAACCCCAGCTGCTCTGGATGGAGGGGAAGGACAGAGCCAGCTCCCCCTCCCTGGGGAGAGCCAAAGGGGCACAGAGGAGCTTGTGAGCACATCAAAGACTTTTGGAACCCACAGCTCTGCCCAGGGTCACCTGCACTACCAGGAACTACCAGGGAATTGCTCGGTGCTGCAGCACCAAACACCACTCACTGTGAATTATAAAATTCAGCATCCTCAGCCACAGGATATCAGTGACCCCAAAAGGCTGCCTAGGTAAGTGGCCTCGTTTTAACAAAAGCTCTTATATATTTGGCAGTTTAGCAAATTTCTTCTATAAACAATCCCCTCGTGGAAGCAGGGGGAGAAGGCACAGGATCAACTGCAAACCTCAGGAAAAAAAAAAAAAAAAAGCCACACCAATAACTCCACTCCCTTCCTTCCCCCAAGATGCCTAAATATTTAAAAGAACCCAGGGAGGTAGATCTTGGAGGTGAAACCAACAGCAAACAAAACAAAGTATGAAATCTGCATTGCTGGAGGGAAAACAGAAGCTGATGGGGAATTTCTGAATTGTTTAGCATCTGATATTAAAAAGTTCTAAAAGAGCAGAGTCAAATTATAATACCTCCTGACCAAAGAACAGAATAAAATTTGTGAAAGATTTTCCTTCAGCTACAAAGAGGTTTGATTTCAGACAAAAGTGTAAGTTTGAATCTCAAGAAGCAGAGACAAATTAGACAGTACTCCTCAGTAAATAAAGCTGTATCTGAAAATGGCAACTCATTCAAGACTGTAGGGGCTCAAAATCTCTCTTTAACAGGAGATTCAGGTACAAAAACATGCATTTTAGCTTTCAACTAAAACTACTGCCTTTCTAACTTCAGAGGAAGCTGATCAGGTCCTCAAGGAAACAAAAACTAAGTTTTATTTACTTGTGCTGCTTTAAGGTGTGCATACAAAAAGGCAAGGTCATCAAATCACTGCATTTTACAGTGGTTTGTAAACAACCACTATAAACAAACTGTGCATTCTGACATTTTTATACAATTTTGAGATCATTCTTATGGGTAAGCAAAGGCTGTTAAAAGCTAAACTCAGGATGCTGCAACCTCAAACTCACTGTATGAGTCCAAACACGTAAAGCATGATGACACAATGCCTTGGGACAAACTACATTTTTAAAAATAAATTATATAGAAGGTAAAGATATAGAGGTAAAAATATAATTGGAAGGTAAAGATATCATTTTAGGTTTTTGTAAGCGTGAAAAAGCTCAGTGAAATCCTCCTGGATCAAATATAAGAGTCTCAAAATACATCCTCCATTTTGAATTTTATCCAGAGAGATGCAAGAGAAGCAAACAATGTTTGAGATGAACACCAGCTACAGGATATTCTCCAATGAGATGCAAACATCACAAGAACTTTTCAGACACCCAGAGTACTTATACAGTAGTAAGGAATGATGCAGAGGAAATACATTTCCAGAACTGTGCCTGAACTACTGCACAATGTTTGCAAGATTAGAGGCCAATATACATTAAAATCAATTTGCAAGTTCCTACAAGCAGTTATTTAGACACACTAAAATTAATTGCCTAACTAGCAGTACTTACTTTGCAGCTCTGTACTTTTCCCAGTATTCTCTTGCTCCAGGGTTTCCAGAATTATTCTGCCCTGTTCTAAATTCATGCCTAGAACTGTGTATTTATGAGCACCAAAAGGGCTGGTAAGCATCCAGACTTTAAGCTCAGTTCTACATCACTTCCAGATCCAGACTTAAAAACAAAAACAATTAAAAAAACCTATCTTACACTATGCATATGCTATATGGATCTCAGAAAGCTATACTTGTCTGCCACTGCTAGAGCTTAACCTGCACGAAGCAGCTTTATGATGAATAAGAAATAAAGCAAGTGAGTAAGTTTCCCTGGGAAATTAATTCCACAATTCAGTTGCTGTCCACATTTTCCTCGTTGTAGCATCCTAAAAAAATATTATTACTTTCTACAAGAAATACAAATCAGCCTATTCATTTATTTGCATGATTCAAAAATGACTACAAACATGCACAAGTGTTTTCACATGGTTTAGCAGCTCTTTTAGCTCCTTTGGATACAATGAAATTCACAATCTACTGAAAACAACAAACAAGATACAGCAAAATGTCAAGGAAGGACATAAAGCTTTTGCTTATTTATTTATTTTTCAATACTCCTTTTAAGCCCAAAGTTGGTCTGTACATACAAGCTAATAAAACTAAAGCAGAAAGTTCATCTTTACACAGCCTGGGAATGCTAAGCTGTCCAGTGGCAGCCAGTTTAGAGCATTTTCATTACTGAGAAAAACAAATTCACAAGCTGCCAAGGAGGAACCTACCAGCCTTTCCATATTTTATTACTTCTCAGAATCAGAACAATTAACTTAAGAAGTTACAGGATCATGAAATGCTCGTTATGGCTAATAGCCAAATACAACTGCAGAGAAATGAATGTACATTCTGGCTGTTTAACATCACTGATCAAAAGAAATTTTTATTCCCTCATTTTTGTATTTTTGAATAGACAGAGCTACAGTTTATTCCTTTAATTCCATCCAAACTGTGGTGTTCTAAAATTATTTTTAATAAATTATTCTTCCACTCCACCTGTTACACCAACCAAAGCCACAGTCAGCATGTGAACTCTGAAATAATGACAAAAAAGCCTTCAGTGAGGTAAGGGCAGAAAAAACTCTGTAGGTAGGGACCAGCAGGCATCAGGCCCAGAACACAGGAATCCATTTGTACCATTCCAATTCTATACTGCCAAGATATTTGCAAGTATTTCTGGTGTTACAAGGGACTGTACAAACGTGCTTACATAGAAAATGGTTTTACAGCTTTAATTTATCCTAAAAGTAAAAATTCAATTAATCTGTTCAGTGCTGCAAATTCTAAGTGGTCTAATTATGTCTTTAATGTAAGACCATAATCCATTGTGCTTACTGAGAATTGCACTCACTCTGAGTGAAAGAATAAACTCTCATAAAATTCTGTAGCCTTTATTAATAATCAATTTGAATACCTTAAATTGACATCTATCTTTCAAAACACAGAGATGTATTTTATCCCAAGGGTGATTATCTTTCAGACTCATTGGATGACAATAATACATTCATTTACTGCTTTAATCAGTAATTTCCAATATTTATGAACAAATGCTTATGAATTAGAATACATACCTAAACCTTTCTGTCCAGGGTTCTTTGCAAAGTTGAAAGTAAATTGATAAAAATCTTTAAATCTTCCTGGTTCTTTTAATTCTTGTTCCATTTTAGGAATCTGGGCCTTCAGTTTTTCTATGCTGTCGCATCTGCATTTTAGAAAGCATGTTTGTTTGTTTATTTATTTATTATTCATTTTGCCATAAAAACATGAGTTAAACAAAAATCTATAAATTGTTTGTAGAATACGATTATCAAAACAGAATTCAGGAAGCCTTTAATGAGCCTGCACCTCTACAAGAATTTCATTTATTTGTTATTTCTTCATATTGTATTTGCACATATACCTCATATATCAGGTTCTACAATGCACAAAATTTTTAGGAAAATGTGATAAAGACTCCTGCACTCACACAAGGCAGAGAAACCCCAGGTCTGCCCAATATCCCTGCTCTACCTGCCAGAGCAGCTCTGTGCCAACCACCACACAATGCTCACACAACCAAGGCAGGGCTGTGTTTTCCAGAGGTAGACAAGCGATGCTGGGCTCTGAAACATCTCAGAAAGGACACCAAGACTGAGAATTCCCCAAAACAGGACACTGGATCACACTGTCACCATCTAACACTCAGTGAGCACTTACCCTAGCTCAGTCATTCCATCCATGAATTCCAGCTTTGAAAATTCACACTGTGTTGCAGCCCGGAATTTCCATGCGATGATGAGTACAGTGATGCTGGCTGGGTCAAGAGCTAGGTCATCACAGAACTGCTGTATTCCATCTATACCAATCTTATTTTCATCTTGAGGATCTTCAGGACATAAAAGTAAGTATCAAGAAAAACAGATACTTGAAAAAGCTGATTTCTTCAGCAAGTATATTTAAGACAAAGAAACATTTTCAAGAAGCCATTTTTGGCTTATATGAGAGTATTTTAAAAACAAAATTAAATGAATGCTCCTAATGGTTAAGCTTTAACAACTGAGGCAGTTACTGCAATAAAGCCTCCCATACAATGAAGCTCATGTTATTTTCATTGAGAGACAAAAGCACCACAAACATTTGTTTTCTGCCTAATAATATGCAGGATCTTCTGACTCATTCCCTACAGAGCACAGTGGTTCTCTCCCCCCAGCACACTCAATTATTGGCCTCTTTGGTCAGACTGATGAGCTGTGTTCCATTAGAAGCCATTCTGCAGAATGTTCATTTCCAAGCTGCACCAACACCCAGATCTGCCCATCCACGGCTATCCCAAGAGCAGATTTGGGCATTTCCTGGCACCCATGAGGTTTTCAGCATGCAGGAGGTTGGACAAGGTAACCTCCAGGGGGAAATCACGCTGCTCCATCAGCAAGTCCAAGTCAGCCAGGCCCACTCCTCTTTCCACAAAGGAATCAACATCTGGTCTGAAAATGAGATGCTCACATTTCAACTGCTCTAACAAAGATCTATGAAAGCAAGCCAACACAGAATTCACCAAAACGGTATTTGGATTATACATATAAAACATAGGAAAACTGACAGAAAACAGAGCACTCATTTTCAGATTAAGTGCTAAAACACAGGATTTGTTCTGCTCTGCTGACTCCACTTTATGTGGTAGGATATCAGTTGAATGCTAGCTATATAACAGATACAGAGACTTTGTTTTCTGCTACACTCTGCTTGTAACTACTTGTTAATAAGAACAAGCTGAATAAAAAGTAAGGTAGAACCAATCCCTAGTATGCAACCTTCTCCTTTGTCAGGATCAAGTCCTGTGTGATGTGCCTTCCCCAGGAGACTTACCTAAAATCCTCATTAACCATTACAATTACTCACTGTACACACAATTCCAGCTCAGACTCTAATGTCCTATAAATGTAGATACATTCAGAGTACATAAAGTAATCTTTGTGAAGCGGAAATCTACTTGTATTTCCCTTCTAATTTGTATTATTAGCATAGAAAAACACAGCTGAAAGAGTCAGTTAAGATTTCCCAGCACAAGAGCACAACATCACCAATACACTGTAAAAAAGAATTTTACAAGTAAGAAATAAGCCTTAAAGTTCAGGGTACTCACCTTTGTATCTGTTATATAGTTGTTCTAACTTCTTTCTGTCCAGTGATCCTTTAACACTCTCTCGTATATAAAGTTCAGGATTTTGGAAAAAGTTGTCTGTTGCAACATCTAACTTCCAGTCATTTTGAGACAGACAACTCACTGCTGTCTTTTCACTAGATTGTGTGAAGACCATAAACTGACGCACTTTATCCTTCTGTGATGATTTCAACTTGTTCTAGTGAAAACAGACAATACTGTAACTAGAAATGTCTACTGGACAAAAAAAAACACAAGTAAATAAAAACCAGTCTCTTAATGTTTTTTAAATCAGTATCTTTATAATTTTCCCAAGTAATCAGGATATCAAAACATCTGATCAAGTTTCTCCAGAGGTGGGGCAGAGCAGGCCACTGAACAGTTTAGCACCATTGAGCAGCAGGCTGGTGTCCTTTTGGTCCCAGCGCCACACCTGGAACGGGATCTCCTGAGGTGCCTCTTGATGGCAGCAAGGGACTGAAATACCTCAAAGACTTCTTTTTCTTTAAAGAGATTTTTCTGCTTTGAAGGTTCTCAGCTCCACCTACATAATTTGCAAAACATTCCTGCAAGGAGGCATTGTCTCCATTTCACAGGTGCAGCAACTGAAGCTAAGGAAAAAAAAAGGTAATTGTGCCTGAGGCAGGCGGGGGAGCGAGTAGCCAAGGTGAGAGCTCTGGAATTCCAGGCCGCCTGCCCAGACCCAGCCATCCCGCCCTGGTCTAGCCCAGAACTGAATGCAAACTTGCTGCTTATCAGCAGAGAGCGATTCCCAAGGATATTTCTGATGAGGAGAAGCACACTCAGGATTTCAAGGGTCTGAGTTACACAAAACTAACAGCTCATCAGGAGAAAGCTATCACAGCTCCTGCACTACACCCAAATTCAGTTCTATAGTTCACTCAATACAGTCAAAGCAAAGACTCCCAATGTTACAAATTGGTAAATTAAAGTTCTGACAAAATTTTAAGACAGGATTGGATTTCTTATATGGCATTGTAGTATTTCATTTAGTTTATTCTGTATTCTAACCAAAACTTGTATATTCTGTTCATTATTGTAACTGTAATTTCAACAGCTCCTTCTCAGGGAATATGGAGAAAAAGGGCAAAAAAATCACAAGACATGATAAAATGCAACCAAAGAATGAATGATTTAGGAGCAGTATGTGCTCAAGCTCTTAATTCCAAAGGATAATTAGTGTTCAATCACATTACCATTACAAAAAAGAACTAATGCTTCAGAACACAAATTCATCTGTCTTAAAAGTCAGGAGCAGTTTTCTGTGGCTTGATGACAAGTGTGAACTTCTTTTATTTGTAAGAATAGTTAAGAGTTACACCATTGAAAAAATCGCATTTGCATCACATTTGGTTTAAACTGATACCCACATAATATACTAAATTGAATTATACTCTTAGCTTAAGTATCCTTTAATAAAAATAATCCCCCCCAAACCAAATTGACCCTGTATCCACAACACTTAACTGAAGCCAAACTTTTAGCTCAGACTGCAGACTTCAAACTGAGTAATATTAGTTTGTCTATACCATTTTTAAAGCTATTATATGTTGCTGCTTTATTTCAGTCTCTTGACCAAGTTTGTCACACTGGACCTCTGGCTACAAACACATTTCTGAAACTGAGATTTTCAGACGTGGTAAAGCCAAGCCACCAGAGCTGCTCCTGTGCACCCCAGCTGTCCATGCTTGGCTCCAGCAGACATTCAGCACCTTGCACTACTGAGCTCACACTTCCACAAAAATCACTTACACTGACAAAGCCATGTGGAACAACTTCTAGAATGACTAATGGATTTTTAGTTGCAGCTTTTTAAAACACACTGTAAACTCGGATATATGAAAAACAAACCACTGAATGAAATCCCAAATGAAGATGAAACAATAATCCCAAATTTAATTTTCTCTATCAATTACCAGCTTCCTCTAATCAGTTCCACACAGCCAGACTGCTGCATCACCACAGACTCAGCTGCACTATAAGGCAGCCATATTTAATTACCTTAGCTTTTCTTTTCTGTTTACAAAGCTGGTGATTTTAGTCTTTAGTATTTCGATGTTTTTTAAACATGTACACGTAAGTACGCATAGCCCATTTAATAGTGAGTACTCTGTAAAACCTCAGGAGGCTTTGTTCTGCCCAAAAGCAGTGACATCCCACAAAAAGTCAAGGAACAGGTTTAAATAGGCTTTACCATGGATGCCCAGGACCACAAAAGGTGGCGTGTTATGCATCTTGTCACATAAAAGAAGAGTGCAATTTGTTAGATCAAAAACTTGCAGCTTAAATGTCTTTTATGATAAAATTTAAATTCTACATATGTACAGGAGTTTTCCCATGCTTGGGGCTCTCTGAGTGATAGTAACAACATGAAACCTTTTTAAAAGAAGATTGAAATTGCAAAGAATCAAGCAGCTAATTACAGTACAATTAGTACTGTAATAATCAGTACAACATTCAGTAAGATATTAGATGCAATAAATCACACTGTTCAGCCATAATCTTTTTCTTGAATAATCATATTTATCCTGGACAAATATGAGTTTATTTTTAGTGAAGAAGTGCCAAAGCCCTTTCTTTTTATTTGATGAATGCTTCTGCAGAACCTTGCCAATGTGGACAAGACACTCCACGTCCTAAGTGACTGGACACTCTTTGCAGGCCTGCTACAGGACAGCAAGAGATGGAATTACTGCTGAGTTTTTATTATCCTATTATAGCTCTTCTTCCAGCACATTAAAAACCCACACTTCAAGCAGGAACAGGTTCCAAACCTTCTGCACTTTTAAGGGCTATTTCTAGACACTGAGCACTAATACTCTATTATTGTTTTAAGTGCAATACAGAGCAGCACATAACCTTTAATCCTACAGTCATCAGCCAACAAATACCTGACACTGAAATTGTGCTCACTGTAATACAACACAATCCACTTAAAACATCTCAACTTTAACACAGGCTAAAAAGGAAGATAGAATTTTATTTAACAGATACATGTCCTGCCTATACATACAAATAAAAACCAATGGAAAGCAAATGAAACAAACTTGTACTCTTATTTCTTGGATTTTCTTGCTTTAAGAGGAAAAGGAAAAATTTAGTTCTGCAAGCCTTTGATCAAGTTTGTGTGGTATCCAAGCTACCTTTCATAAGAAGGATGTCACAAGACAGATAACCTTACTTTTAAAACAGAGTAACTTTCCCAAATGAAAAGCTGCATTATGTAGATTCATTAAACTACTCATTCTAATCTGGTTCTATAACTTTGATTTTAAAATGAAGATTTGCCTCTTACCATGAAGTACCAAATTTGAATATTCTAATTCAATATCCTTTCCTTGATAGATACTTCAGGGAAAAGCTACAAATAAAAAATAAAATACTTGGACTTTTATTTCCTCAAGTATTTTTTTTTCTCCTAGCCTCAGGAACAAAAAATGCTAGAACTTTTCTACCACCTCTGAATACAGCATTGTTTTTCCTTATCTTCTGCACTGTTTTTAGTCACCCCAGATTCAAAGGTAAGTTCTGCATACTGGCCATCACCAGTTTTTGGACAGCTAATAGCCAAATGAGGGCTCCACTATCCTGGATAATATTCATGGGAGACAGCACTAACCTTTGTCCCACACTGCCTGGACTGGAGAGCTGAGGATCCCAACTGGAGCCTTGTTTTGGACTTGGCTCAAAGGTCCCATGTGCCCACCAGCCAGACAAGCAGGGCACGATCAGTTTTGCTGCCCAAACTTCCTTGTGGCCCCCAAGGAAGGCATTCACCCAGTCACTCCTCAACCAGCAACTGCTTTGCACCTTTCCCTTCCCAGCCACTGACACAGATGATCCTGCTGGTTTCACTGCTAAGTAAAAGAATTTGAACAATGTGACATCTGTGCTTTTGTTTCAGGCAGGACTCAAGGAAAAGCCTGTTAAGTTCTCATGCATGTGACAGGTAAAAGTCTTTTCTAAAACAGCACCAACCTCCACAAAGTCTAGGCCTTTACCCTGACTTCATTCAGACTCCAGCAAGAGCTGTGGCTGTGGGAAGCATCCCTGCTCTTCCCAAGGACCCTGGTGACATCAGCTCAATCCCAGAAGCTCGGGCATGCAGCCCCCACCCAACTGCCACTTCTGTCCCTTGATGTGACACAAATGGCCAGGGGAGTTCTGCTCCTGAATCATCCCACCTTGGACTGTATCCATGAAAGGAACCACAAGACACCTAAAAATGTCTGCTTTACTGCTTGTATTCAACAAACACATGGCTAAAGCTTAAAAGGCAAAAGCATGAGTATTTTTCGTTGTTTGGTAAGAAAAATGTTAATTACAACAAAAATCTACCAATACACAGAACTGCATCTTAACCCACAGTGATGGCACACAGGTATACTACCAAAAAATCTAAGGTAAAGACAAAAACAATGAAAGTAAATAGTCACCGTTTTTGCATAATGTAAACAAACATGTCCCTCAACTACATTTATTTTCCACAGCAGTTTCTCTAAGGGAAGGCACACAGAGTAAGAAAGTCAGGACATTTTTAAGTTCTGTTTCAAACTGATGTGAAATCCACTTGACTGCAGTGGAACAGAAAAAAAACACGAAGTCTGTTGAGATATAAAATCCAAGGGAAAAATCACAACATAAAATTAAAGTTGCTTTCCACCCTCTGTAATGTTCTTTTAGTGGATAAAATAATTTCAGTATTCGCATGCAGACCAAAGGTCAATATACAGTTACCCAGAAGACTGCTGCAGTTATAATGGTAATGCATGCTAACCTGAGAGGTGAAGGAAACACAAAAAACCAGGACTTTTCCAAATAAAAAGGGACAACATAAAGCAGCCAGTTGTTCAGCATTCTTAACTCTGGTCTGGGGCAGAAGCTCTATTCATACTGCATGTTTGCCTTGGCATCATAAAACACGAATAAAATATCGAGAGCTACATAATAAATTTCACACCTTGTTCTCAGAGTAGCTCATATTCTTCAATATTTTTTCTGTGGCTCTAGTTAAAAGTGATTTAAAGTATTAGTTCAAAAGGATCTCTGGTAAGCTAGGAGAGGAAACAAAATCATGCACCATCTTGTCTAGCACTCTTGACTACTCCGTCCGAAGCGTAATGCCAAGAATCTAAAGTTTTACTATGGGACAACCAAACCTCAAATATTTAATATCAACTGCTACAGACATGCATATGCACCACAGATTACACATATAAACAGCTGGCCTTGCAGAATAGCTTGTTGAGTTAAACACCACATAACAATGTCATGAAGTACACTAACATTACAGGAGACAGCGTCACACATGAAATTCTTCTAATATTAAATTTTACAACTTCCTGTCAGCTGAGGTTTGCAGTAAGAAAATATGTATTTATCAGCAGAGAAATATTTTTCAGAGAACACAAACTGGACAATATAATAGATAATGTAAACAGAGACAAGGCTAGCACTTGGCTCTGGATAAAGATGTAGATAATCACACACTTGCCTCGATTACCACACGCAATTCTAACTTCATTAAATCATTCAGAACTGAACAGGTAGTGAAGATGGCTCTGAGTAAAATGGACCAGCTTACTGCTCTGCCTTGATTCATGGGCACACCATTGTCCTCAGGATGAGATGAAGCAGTAACACTCAGCAGGGAAGGCGAAGAACACCACTTCTACAGGTGCTGCTCAGCCAGCTCAAATGAAGAGTGGGTAAGAGAGGCTGACTGCTCTCAGCAGTCCAAGGAATGCTGGCAGGGTGGTGTCCCTTCCAGATCTAGGACAAAGATGGTTCAAGAGCAGGAAAGCTCTGTCCTGAAGGCACAAGGCTCTGGCCATATGGACACTGGTGAGACTAAGGCAGAGCCAGCAGTGCTCTATCTAGTGCTGCATGGACAGGTAGGAGCCAGGCCCCAGCTGCAGGAACCTGTGCCATGGCATTTGCTCTGCTGGACAAACTACCTGGCCACAGCCACTGGGAGGACAAGCCAGAGCAGATGTGTACATGGGCAGAAAAATGGGACATCAAATCTCATGTTTCTGCATGGGCATTCTCAGATCTCTGTGAAGTCTCCCTACCTTTCTCCTAACCAAACACAGGATTTTGACATACCACAAGGACAGGTACAGAATCCTACACCTGGGCACTTGGAAACCATCCATACCTTATTTACTACTTCTAAAAGCTGCAGCCTGTCATTTAGTCCCACTTGAGTGTCTATGTCATCCTTTCACCAGGGTGCTAGAGTCAACAAGCACAACCTGGAACACAGTTGTTAGCACAGGGCCCAACAGCTCTGCTCGGGGCCATGACTGGAGTATTCACATAGTCCCTCCAATCTGATCTATACCAATCCAGCAATACAGAGCTGCTACACAGAATATGTCTGCTGGCTCTTCAGTTAAGTGTATCCAAGAAGACCAAGCAGACAGAACTCTGCTGTTTCTCACAAGAAGTTATTCTCTGAATAATGGGCCTCACTATTTCTGTTATAATGCCACTTTCTACAGTATTGTTCAATTTAAATTTCTAATCTCATAGCCAGCCAATAATATGTGTACATGCACAACATCAACTGTCTATTTCATCAACTGTGTATTTACTTTGCCTACCTACACTGAATAGACTGTGAGCCAGCTCTAGGTGATTTTTATGGAAAAAAGTCTTCATAAAAAGTTGTGTAACATTACTGTGTAACGCACTACTTGAGACAGTCTCAGACCTGCAGTATTACAATAAGACAACTTTACAGTCTGAACTTTATTCAGACTTAAACTCTCATAAAAAACACAAACAAAGATCTACATCAAACTATTCAATTAAAAATTATACTAGTTACATAGTGACAAGTTTATTAGAGGTCTGCACACCACTAATTTAAATGCTGGCTAACCAAATTTTTATGCCATCATAACTCCATCAATTAAAGGTGACAATGTACTTTTTTTAATATGTCTTTAACACTGCTTGTCAGAATAGTATTAACAGCAAGTACAAAATATCTTTATACCAATAAGCATACACCAGTACATCCTAAGATCCCCTCCTACACCCTTCCTAAGACTAGATCACTGCTACAGAAATGTACTGCTTTAAATTGTACAGGTGTAGCAGCTAAAGCTGTTACAACATTTGAATACAGAGAAAGCCTGGAGTACTACTATAAACTCTTCCCTCTGGTGCATAAGACACTATGCAAGAAACCAATGAGGGCCCCCTTAATTAAATTGAAGGAATAAATTTTTCTTTTGTTTAGGCAAACAAAACCAGCACATGTTCTAAACACTGCAGTCTCCCCCTACAAGAAGCAAGGGAGAAAGTCGATTTGGGAGTCCACAGCAAATCGTCAGCTATAAGAACAGCATTACAGAGAAAACGCAGGATAAACCTTCACAAGACCTTTATTAGGAGAACCTTTGCAAGGCCCTCCTTTACAACACCTCTATGAATAAAACCAAGATCCTACAACAACTATCCAGAAATTCTCCAACATAATCCCAGCTCAAGAAGAATCAACACCCCCAAGTTTCCCTGTGAAATGACAGCCCTTAATGGGGCCTGAGATGCCTGAAATCCTGAGGAAAAACTCCGAGCAGCCCCTGTTCCGGGCAGCCCCTTGCACTCCCTCTCTCAGCGCTGCTACAGGCACAGGGCAGGCGCAGGGCACAGACGGCACAGAGCTGCCCACAGCACCGCCGCTGTCTCGCAGAGGTGCCTGAACCCTCACACCAGGTGCCAGCGAGCCCCTGCCCGCCGTGCGGGGCCTGCCGGGGCCCCGCGGGTCGGAGGCCTGGGCGGGATCCCGGCGCCCCCCGCTTAGGCCCCTGCCCGGAGCAGCCCCC
>VZTT01010282.1:0-45266 GCA_013400855.1 Buphagus erythrorhynchus | reverse complement strand
TCAGGAGGGGATGCGGCGGGGGTGCGGGGTCCCAGCGGCTCCTCACCCCGGGACCCGCTGTTCTGTCGGGAAAACTCCCTATGTGTTCCTGTTTCGTCAATATCAAAAGGTCAAACACTTCTCGAGCGCCAGGGTGGTGTGGCCGCCGTTCCCGGGGAGCTGAACATGGAAAGGGCGAGATGGGAAAATCCCCCGGGCTTTCCAGGATGGAGTCGCAGAAGAGGCAAAATCGTTTGCTGAGGAGCCGCGGAGACCTGGGGAAGGTGAAGTCTCGGGGCAGCAGCTTTACAGAGGAGCATCTCCACACCTGTAAGATGTCCCCGATTTCCCGCTCCAGGCTGTGATCCCCTTCGGGGAGCTGTGGACAGATGCAGCTCTTCCTGCAGTAGCACAGCTGTACTACCAAAAGGGGCTGCAATGGTTAAGTCACGGTTTGTACCACTATCCCAGACAGTTGTTTTTTCCCAGGAAAGCTTACTCTACCTACTGCAGGCTTTTGGCAGCCGAGGGAGGTTTTGGGAAGCAGAATATTTGCTGATAAAACTCACAGTGGTGGCAAACTGCTGTTATGAAGGACAAAGGTTTGAGATCTGATCTTGTTCTCTCATCTCCTGCTGAGCTTGCAGCTATTAAAGTAAGCTTCTGCATTTATATTATGATTTATATTATGATAGTATGATTGCATATGTCACAGAGAAATTAAGGCTTCAAAAAGCCATTCCTCATCATGGATGGCACAGTTAATGTATGTGTTTTTATAGAAAACGGTCTGAATTGTTCCTTGCTTTGCTGAAAATCAGAGCAAAGCTTAGATGGGAGTGTGAGGAGTTAAGTTGTATTTGGTGAGGAAAATCAGGCCTGTCCTGTGAGTGTCCAATTTTGCCAGGGTATGAAACAGTAAAATTAAGAACTTGATATCAAGTATATGGGAATATAGCTGAATTCAGCTATTCTTGGAGACAGTAGTTGCCTGGATACCTTGAATCCTACCAAAAAGCATAATTTTGAAATTGGGGATGGATGCAAATTGGCCGGTGAACAGCCATGAACACTGCACACCAGCCCAGTCCATGTAACCATGGCAGGGAAGGCAAAGCCAAATCTGGAAATCTCTTTGATTGAGTTAGCTAATTGCCATCACTGTAACTTGCTGTGACAGCCCTCCTGCCAGCTGAAGACACAGTTTAGACCTGGAGAATTATTGTGACATGTAACAATAATCTGAGAGATGAGCTGTGCATGCAGGAGATTCCTCAGGAGAGAAAGAGGACTTTTTAAGTGGCTTGTTTTTCTCTACTACCTGCAGATCTTGCAGGTTTCTTGTAATGTGGGATGTCTTAGTGGGGTTTTTGAATGTATGGGGGCACACTGTATTTGTGTTTAGTTTTTTGACTGGCTTGTGATTTGATCTCCCTAACTTACTAAATTGCTCTACATTATGAATTCCTGTTGTATAAGGTACGGAAAACCATACTTACCTGTTTCTGAGCAGGGCAGGTAACAAGGTAAACCAGTGATATGATAATGAAATATATTTTAAAATGTGAAGTGCTTATTGCTGCTATTCACAGCATGCATGATACTTCTTGTGGGGTTTTTTTCCAATTCAAGATCACTCCTAAGGTGAAACCCTACCTGAGAGAAGGAGTGGTTTCCTGCTGCCATTTAAGCTGTAGGTCTAGTGTTAATGATTTTAGTGGGAGTGTAGTGTTCTGTGGATATGGCTGAATTTCTGAATCTGAGGTTACCTTACCCAGAGCTCTTGACCACCATGGTCTGACTAGACTGAGTTATTTCTCCAAACACAGCTTACTGCAATGGGCAGGCACACACCTCAGGACACAGCCAGACTGCCCCAATTCCACCCATATCCACATGCTTGAGCCTGCCTCCAGATGGAGATGGGCACTTGCATGATGTATGTGCTGTCTGAATCTCACCCTCACCATTTTTGAACAAAACCAGATGCTTTATAAAGCAAGAGGTAGCATAAGGCCACCAAAAAGTGTAAGTTACCCGAATTGTCCTTGTTATGTGTTTCCTTTTGTACAGCTCCCTGCAGGATGGAGCCCCAGGTCAGAGCAGGGATACCCAGCTCTGCTGCTTGTGAAGGTGACACGTGCACTCGGTGACACAGACAAGAACAAAATTTCATTGTGCAATGTGCACACAGCATAATCACCGTGACCAGGGTAGCATGATGACTTGTTTCATTTATTTTAAGGCTGACACACTTGCCTTGTTTGTTGTGCGAGCCAATGATGTTCTATCTTCTGATGTGAACCCCAGGAAAATGAGGCTGTGATTTGATTTTTTTAAAACCAACTGTGTCAAGTGCATAACTGAATATAACACTGAGCTGATTTACATTGACCTGAGCTCTCTCCTTGAGCAGACAAATAAGTCTCATGTTCGGTCAAAGCAGAATCCATTTAGTGTAATCCCCGGCTGAGAACTTCCACTTAGATCACTTTCTGAGGAAGAGGCCCAAAGTTTTATGAAGGATAACAATAACCTGAGGCAGCTTGGCCTGGATGTGTGTTTCTAACCACATCTTTTTGGCAGCTCCTTTGTGCCACCAAGTCATCATATATTGAGGAAACAGCCATAGGGTGATTACAGTCGTGGCCCTTTGCCTGCAAACTGACCCCATGGTTAAGAGAGAACAAAGTCCATGAACTGTCCCGCAGAAGGAGATTTAATGCCACTCTGTAGGCATCCAGAGGTGCAGCTCCAGTGGTCTGCTCCTGTTGTGCTGTTCAGCTCAGAGTGTTGGAATGTCTCTATCAGCCCATTATGGTTTTTTTCTGCACTGAAAGAAGCACAGAGGAAGTAAACAGTGTGAGTCCTCCTGTAGGTGTCTGAGCAATTTAACCTGCAGTGACACAGCACCAATATCAGAAGATTGTTGTTGATAGGTTGCAGGGAAGGGTGTTCACCTTCTATTAAGTTTTTCATCCTTCCCGCAATACACAAGAGGTTAACAAGTTAACTACACCCAGTCCAAGGCACTGTTAGGAGCAGTTTTCATATGATATGACAGCATCTCTGGGAGGGAGCAGGACAGCTTTATGTGACAAAGGAAAATCAGGTCAGAGAGTCTAAGAAAATCTGAAAATTTCTCATGTGCTCCACCATACCCTGGCAGGCTTGAATAAACTGAGACTTTCCAGGACACCTGAAAGGCAACAGATTTCTAGGCTTCTGTATTTTTTTTTTAACTAATAAGTACTGAGATACATATACTAAAAGCAAGGCATTTTAAGTAAAATGAGTTAGCAAATGGGAGAGCAATAAAAATTGACATAGCTAGTTGATTTTTATGGACATTTTTTTAGTTGAGAACTTCTGTAAAACAAGGTACGATGTTTGTAACCAGAATTTTTTGAAACTTTCCCAAGCTGTAATCCACACAGTGCCATCACAGCTTCATGATTAAAACCTACACCTGTGAACTGTAAGCAGCTTTCCATTCTCACTACAAAGAATTACAGGTGATTTCTAGAATCTAGAAGACTGAGACACAATTATTTCCCTATCCAAATGATTTTCTGTACATGCCATCTGTAATTGTTCAATGTAATAAAAATCAGCCATCCCAATGCAAAGCACATATTTTGGTATTAGTATACAGAACAATAATTTAAGTTACTTATATTGGAGATAGAGCCTTTTGCCTTGAAGGTAGGCACACTGCAGCTGTACAAACCAAGAGTAGTAAGATGGCTCTTGCCTCCTGTCACATGTTACACAGATTCAGCCTTTTCCATTCCTCCTTGTTGCAACAGCAAACTGATTCTTGGCTCATGGCCAATAATACTGTCCTGATTGTAACCTCCATGCATGAGACTGGCTGCCTGCATCACTACAGTGGGGCAGGCCTCAAGGAAAACGTGCATTAACATTAACCACATCTGTATGTAACAGTGCTGGGTTTAAATGGGTTTATTCTCATATTTTACCTCATTTTACAACTGTGCAGAGCAGCAGCTGTGTCTGCTGTTTCTGGGATGCTTAGCCCAGGACACTGAGCAGGCATGGGGTCTTTGGTGGCAGATCCCACCCAGTATTGGTCACTGAGTGTTTCCTGTGTGTGAGTGAGCAGAATGGGACAGCCCGGGAGAAGATGTCACCTTCCTTTTCAGAGGCCAAAGAGGGATGCAGCTCTCAAGAGCAGCCTTTTTCACCACTCTTTGGAGATTTGCTGTGGCACCAAAACTGTTGAAAACAGGCTGTCATGGTTTAACCTCAGCTGGCAGCTGCTCACATCCAGTGGGATGGGGAACAAAGGAAAATGGGATCTGCCCCTTTATAGCTTGATGGCAATTAGGATGCACTGTGCACAGGTATCTGCTAGAGCCTTAGAGTCCTGTGGGTCTGTTGTGCCTGGCCATCTCATCCACAGACCTGGCTGTCTCTCTCCTCCACCTGGCTGGAGGCAGGGCCCCTCTAGTACTGGTCTTAGGATTCCCTGCTTCTTGTAAAAATGGATTCAGATTTTTTTCCATAGGATCAGGAGTAAGATCAGCTCTTCCTCTCTGTGTGGGGAACTTCCCACTGGAGAATGGAACAGCAGTTTTCCTGGAAGAACCCCCATTTGTGATTGTTTTTTGTTTCACAACCAGCAATTCTATCATGCTGTAAACCAGTGTAATAAAGTACAATAGAACCAACCTTAGCCCAGCCCCCAAAGGTGATAAACAGCACAAAGGCAACTTGGACACCAAGGACATCATCACATGACACAATCCTGAGAACAAGCACAACAACTCAGAACAAACAGTGACCACTGACTTAAATTAATATAATGAATGCTTGTAACAAATGTGTTTTACACACTGTGGTCAGATCTGTTGTTATCTCCACCCTTTGTGCCCCACATTGGGCACCAAAAAGGTCTGTCACAGTTTAACTCCAGCCAGCAATTAGGTACCATGCAACTGCTCATTTACCACCCTCACTTGCTTCTGGGATGGGGAGGAGGATGGGGAAAAAAAGGGCAAAACCCATGGGTTGAAGTAAGAACAATTTAATAATTGAAATAAAAAATGATAAATAAGAATACTACAACTGTAATGAAAAGATGACAAAGGGAGTGAGAAATAAAATCCAGTAGAGACAGGTGATGGACACTACAGTTGCTCAGTGCACCCTGACTGATGCCCAGAATGTCCCCAAGCAGCAGTCAGTGGCTCCTGGCCAGCTTCCCCCATGTCTGTGCTTGGCACAGTGTATGGAATGTCCCTGGGGCCAGTTCAGGCCAGCTGTCCCTCCCAGCTCCTTGTACACCTGCCCACTGGCAGAGCATGGGAAACTGGAAAACCTTTCACTTGGAGCAAGCAGTACTCAGCAACAACTAAAATATCAGTTTGTTACCAACATTATTCTCTCACTAACTCAAAAACACAGCCCCGGACCAGCTACTAGGAAGAAAGTTAACTCCCAGCTGAAACCAGGACACAGATTAAAGCTAAAACCCAGCAGGACTCCAGATGTGTTTTATTAATTAGTGCTATAATAAAAAACATGGTGTATTCAACCAGAATATCCATGTTTGTTTTAATGTGAATTCATTGTATAATCAACAGGTTTTAAGCTAACATCAAATGTCTCAAAATTGCTTTTAGAATCCAGGCTCTCTTCCAAGAAATTCAGTTGGATCACATAAAAATAAATATCAAGGTTCCAATTATCATTTTCTGCAATATTGATTTTTAACAGCATTCAGTAGTGTATATTATTTTCCAAATGGAATTCTTATGCAGAAGGGTGTGCCCCAGTATTGTAGAGGCACCAAGTGATATTTACCTCCAAGGCATTTGTGTGTAAAAATCTCTATTTGGAACATAACTGTACAAGAAGCTGAAGTATTTGTTGAGAATATACTTTGTGTAAAAGCTGATAGTTCAGAACTTAATCAATTGCCACTGATTGTTCAGTAAACACATTCTACTCAGCACAGCTGAGCCTTTTACAAACAGAACACAGACAATTCCTGCTTGAAAAGGATTATCAACAGCAATGAATACACCTGTGATAGCACACTGGTTGATATGTCAGTATCAACAAGTTACTTTAATAAAAGAGCTGTGTGCCCAGATGAACTTTTTTTCCCCCTACCATTGACTAAATTTTAAAGGTCTTGCCAAAAACCACTTGAGTATTTATTTT
The DNA here is from genome assembly GCA_013400855.1 of Buphagus erythrorhynchus. Taxonomy (NCBI): domain Eukaryota; kingdom Metazoa; phylum Chordata; class Aves; order Passeriformes; family Sturnidae; genus Buphagus; species Buphagus erythrorhynchus. The sequence goes on along the minus strand of VZTT01010282.1, from coordinate 39,095 downwards.
TTAGTCAGCAGAAAGACTTGAAACCAGGATTTCCTAGTAACTAGCTGGTACAAATATTACAACAAGGGATACAATACACACTGGAAACTGGTATTGATATTTGATGTATAAAAGTTTTAAAAAAAACCTTACAAGTAGAATTAATCTACTAAGTTTTCTTAGTCTGCCATTAAGCGTTTTAGAGATAACAGTAGCAGCTATGTTGCTATGCTAGTGCTCTTACCAATTTACATTCATAACACAAAAATTAATTTGTAATAAACTGAAGATTCATGAATATTTTGTTAACTAAGATACTGGTATAGGAACAACCTGCCTTTAATAATTCTTTGAGCATCTCCAAGTTCAATTAAATCACACTCAATTAAATCACACTGCAGTAAAACATTTTAAGTGTGCAAACTGTGACAGTGCCTTCTGCAAGAGGTTTTTCTTAAATAAACAAAACCATCACTATCTGAAAAGTCTATCTCAGTAGAAACCTAAAGAGATAAAAACCTAACAGCTGATTTTTGAGAAGTGAGGGAGAATGAACACTGGTGAGATTATTTGTCTCCCCTGGCTCTGAAGGGAGGACATTTTGTCAGCTCCCAGGGAATGTTTTGCTGCACTGGCTGTGTGCAGCCAAGCTGTGCAGACTGAGCGGGCACAGAACCTCCTGCTGCGAGTTTTAATGTTTTGGTGCAGATTCAGTGCAGCAAAGTTGGTCTAGAAACAGCCATGTCACAGAGAAAGAAAAAAATAAATGCCAGGCTGCTGTGTTTCTCCAGGGCTGAGCTCATGTTTCTACATGGAGATTCAACTCTGGATAAAACAAGTGCCTAACCTTACCTGCAGTGAAACCATCATGAGTGTCTGGATTACTGCCTCCTAAATGTGAGCTGCAGATTGTGCTTATCATCATCAGATGATACAAAAACAGCTGCTTAAACCCTCTAATCCAATGCATGAACAGAAACAACCAATGAAAGAACAAAATGGAGAAAAACCAAAACAAACATTCCAAGTTACGTTTCATTTTTATTTGGCAGTAAAGAAAAATCACTGTGGCAATATTCTACAAGATCATCATTGGAGTTTAATTATTTGCTAGGTGACTGGAAGGAAAATTGAAAAGTATTAAAATATGCTTTCAATATACTGATCATCCAGAGCCATTGCTTTTTTACCACTTTTTTTCTGCATTGCAGACAAGGCTGCACAATTATAAAAGCAGATCAGAGAATTCCCCATGATACTGTATATTGATTTAGAAATGAGATTTCAGGTAAGGGTCCATTTGCACAGATTTAACTACAGATTTGGGATCACTGCAGCATCTGATTTTCTTTTCTGCACTATAAAACAGATTATTGAATTAAATTACCATATCAGAACTTCACATGATAACAGAACTTCACATTAACTGAAAGATGAAAAGACTTTCAAAGTTTGCAACAATTAAAACATGTTTTCTTTCCCTTGTTTCTCTAAGGTACTGGTTAAAAAAGTTAAAATAAATGTATGGCAAATGATGAGTATGCTTAGTCTGAGAATTCTTTTTCTTTGCACATCCAAAAACCTACCAATTTTCCCTTCTGAAACCCTGCAGATACAAAAAAATCTATTATTCTTAGTAACATTTCATGTTGTTATAAAGACTGTGGTGTACTTCATTCCAGCCAATAAGAAATACACTAGAACATGAACAATATGGTAACAGTAATGAAGATTTTTAAGTTAGTATTGTATTTTGGCACACTAGGTATTAAATAAGCTTATCTTTCTATGTTTCTATTTCATGTTTACATTTCAAATAGTATTTCTGGAAAGCAGTTACATTTTAACTTTGATTAGCATAGCTAATGTATTTGAACAATGCTTTGTATCAGATATTTTGAGGTATATTAAAATAATTTTTGAAATGCAAATTTTCATGACTCATTGAGGTAAACAGGAAAAAGACATGCACCATAAATGACTGAGAGGGATTCTGGGCTAAGGAACAACCCTAAATTCCCTATTAAGGCAAAAACGTAAGCCACAAACAGGAACTTTGCCAGAATATAGAACTGTCTTTCAGATTTCCTTCAAATCAGTCCTCACATATTAAAAGGGAAAAAAGGCAGCTGTGAATAAGTAGGCAGAAGAACCCAGCCTGTCTGTACCTTACAGTCCTTATTAACCTCTCTGATCCTTTCAGAGTTTCACACCTTCTTCCAGTCTAATGCCTTTCCACAGGCAAAGAACCACCGGACAACAATCACATAGGTCTACAAGTTATAAATACAATTACAGTATTACAGTATATATAGTGATACCCAAATTTCAGTGAAGTCAGCATAATTTACAGTCAAACTATGCAGGAAGTGCAGAGGAAACCAATCCCCCATTCATACAAAACAGTTTGCTGAAAATATGAAGAAATCTTCCGGGAGAAAATGAGCAAAGTAGAAAAAATAAAGTGCACCTTCCTTGAAATTTATTTTGACTCTGCCTCTTCATCCATGAATTCAACGAGTGGAGCATGTCTGTTGGCCTGGGCACCTTCTTGGAAATTGACCTTTTTAATCACTCCTGCCTTGGGAGCCCTTATGGTGTGCTGCACAGAAACACAGCCAGAGTGAACAGCAGACAACTCAGGGGCTTCCCTCCCCTCTCTCTCTCCAGCAAATGCTAGTATTACTCCTTGTCCAATTAGAAATGAACACACTTAATTCCTTCCTCTGACATGTTTTATTTTAAACCTTCTTTTAAACATTATCCTAGTCCATTTTCAAGATTTAATTTCTCATGAATATTTGATAAGTATACTGGGGAGAAAAATGCTATATAGTATATGAATTATCATCAGCATATGAATTATCAGTATGAACAGCTGACTGTTATTTTATCTCACTAATACTTTCTGTTCTTGTAATAAATACCAAACAGAAATAATACAGTTTTAATCCAAGATGGTAATCAGAGAGCAGATTTGTTCCCTTAAGAGAAATCTGCAGATTTACTAAAGATATTTTTGTTTTCTGGCCAGGAGGGGTCTTTAGTGGGCAGATATTTGGCAAAATACAGATAAAACACAAATACAGCTACAAATGACAGTAAAGGAACAGTGTGCTTACACACCAACCCCAACTGGTCTGCTTGTCATTGTACCAGGTTAGTTTGATATTGTAGCTTTGCTTCTTGGAAGTTTTCTACATAGTGTTAGTCTAGCATCAAAACATTTAAGATCAGATATTAAATCCTCACATCTAAGGACTCTTTAAATAATAATTAGCTTTTTTAATTTTACATTTTATATTTCAATAGCACTTAAAAAAATAACTCAGATAATGTCAGTCTGATTATCAGCTGGAGAGACACAAACACATTTAGCATCCAACTGCAAAGAATTTTGTGTGTAGTTCTTTTTAGTGCACAGTTTTATTTAATAGAATTTGAGTGTAATTAAAAAAAGAACACCGTAAGAGAAAGGCAGATTTTCTCAACACTGTTAGTTCTGCTGCCACAAACTGAGGTTTATTTTGAAGTAATAGTCAAATCAGACCCGTTCAGGCTACAGAAACTGTAATTCAAGCAGTCTGAGCCACAGTCAAGCCCTGTGACAAGGTAAAATGACCAAAATGCCACTCCTCTGAATGCTGTGTGGATAATTGCATGAAATCTTTAGTGTCCTTCTCATAAAACTTTATAACGATAATAATAATAATAATAAAATATTATACACAAGAATGCTCTGCGTATTTACAAAGTCTCCATTAGCTAAATCTCTGCCTGAAGTAACTGCAGACATCCATGTGCCTGTATCACAACCAGGGAGCAAGAGACACACCAACACAGTGTTGTGCTAGAAAAGTCAAAGGAGAGGAGGGAACAGAAGGCCTGACACCACCACTCAAATGCATGTTAAAACAGCTGCATCATACCAGGATTATATAATCATCATTTGTTAGTAAAGTAACAGCAAATATAATCCTCTGAAATCTAGTCAGACAACACTGATGTTAGAGCAGATGAAGTGATACTGAGATCTGCAAACTGCACTCTACACTGAACTTCAATAATGCAGCCAAAAATTATTAAATTTTGAGCAGATTTTTATTTTCTTATTAATTAAAACCTTTATATGTTACTTACCTCCATTTTCATAGCTATCATAACCATTAGAGGGTCTCCAATCTGAACCTTATCCCCTGCCTTCACAAACACCTGCAATTCAAGAGAAAATTGGGGGGGAAAAATCATTTATGTCTGTACCATTCAAAATCATCTGTCTTGACTAACACAATGCACAGAGGGAGTGAGGTTTTGCAAAACAGCCTCATATTAATCTTTATTTTTGTTAGTCTGGGTATCTGAGTTCTCTAGATAAAGAATAGCTCAACATAGATCTCTTCAAGGGAAGGCAGAGCCTACAGAAAGAGGGTCAGTACCAGGTGACAGGATGAGCAGGAAGCCATTTACCCATCAAAGAAGAAACACTAGAAGAGATAATGCAGATTCTACCCTTTCTGGGCTTCAGCAATTCTATTTTGAGAAAAGTGCAGAACCTCTTCTTGGAGCCAGTCCCTAAAGTCTTTAAAACAACATCCAGAATGAAGATGGCATGAGCCACCTCATTTTTCAACAATTACTCTGATTTGGAGTGTTCATTCAGGATGTCAGAGATCCATGTTCCATGCACTTCACCCTTCATGCCTTTTTATTAGTGGTTGAATCCTTCAACCACTAAACTCTACGGAAAATCTTTCTGTTGAAACTTGTCACTGTACAGAGAATGCACAAGACTTACTGAGCTAAAGAAAAAGAAATAAATTCATAGCTTAACAAAAGAGGCATTTCTGAGTATTTTTTTCAAGTGCATCTCACTCTTTCATTAGATGAAATGAATCAAACAGCCTGTAACACTTCAGGGAGCTTTGACTTGGGAAGTAATTAAGATGAAGAAAAAATTAGTTAAGCAGTAGCATTAGTTCAGATCTTCCAGAGCTCTAGAGAAAGAATGGAAACCTTAAAAAGCCCTGGTGGCTGCTGAAAACTCAGAGTAAACAAAGCTTTTTCCAATCAGAAGTCACACAGCACTGACATTTCTGGCCCCAGCCTTTTCCTAGCAGTACAGAAGCACTATTTCTGGCAGAGTAAAACTGAATATATTGGAGAACTCAGGTCCCATCCATGTTGTTATAATTACCTTTTCTACTGTGCCTGTCATGGGTGCCACAGCTCCACTTTGCTCTGCCCCTGAACTCACTGCAGACAAGTACTTGGGCACAGGGAGGCCAATCTGAGCACTGCCTTCCTACAAAAAGAAAATCCAGGACAGGTGAGTTAACAACATGAAATAATAGCACCAGTAGATGGGCTGACAGAGAGAAAGAACAGATCCAGCCTTAGGCAGAGCAGTCAGCTCTGAGGGTGGCACACCCTGGGGTCAGGGCTGCAGCAGGACTGTCATGGTCACTGCTTTGCCATGTCTGAGGCCTGGGAAGTCACACGTGCTGCTGGAAGGAGCAGCAAGGAAGGAACAACCCCTGTGACAAAGCAGTTCCACAAGGATCTTTGTACAAACCCCGTATTTGTACCTTCCCTGTTCATGCATCAGCTGTGCAGGTTTTGGAAAATGCATAAAGGCTGTTTGCACATGGGGCAGGCAGGTTGCTGCACCAAGCAGGAGACACATTGGCATCTTCACTGCCAGCCACTGCCAATGAGTGCTTCACAATTTACAATAAAATTAATTCTGTGCTAAATTTAGTCCAAAATTCTGTTATTTGAAATCCCTTAAGTCCTCTCAGAGTTGCTTCCCAGAGTCTCTCAAAGAATCATTATCCATCACATCCTTCCCATGCCCTAAAGTCCTGTGATTTCTTCTCAATCAGTCACACTAGACTCCACTCTGATACCACAGGACAGCTGAGCTTTGCCATTCCAGCATGGGTTATTTTGTCCTCATCACTGGAGCAACAAAGTTTTTGCTGCGTTCTGCTGAAAGTCTTAAGAGGCTCAGAGCCAGAGGTTAATTATTGAAACCAATAAATAATTATTTATTTATTTAGATTACATTATTATTGAGTTACTCTAAGGCCTTGCAATGTTTTGACTGTAAATAAAAAATTACCAACCTAATAATGCAAGTTAGGGTACCTCTTCTTTCTGCATATATGCAATGCATATAATGCCATGGCAACTCATAACTGCATATTTTAATATTAGCTGAAGTTATGCTTCCTCAGACCAATATTGATTTATTTCTTGTCATATAATTTTAAAAATGTAACTGAAATTAAAAGACCAGGTGTTTCAAATAACTGTCAGTTTGAAGTACTTGCTACTGTTCTGTGACAAACTTAAATACCTGACAAATTCAGTATTTTAAATACCTGATTAAATACCTGAAAAATTCAGTGTTTCCTCATCCCAAACCATAATTTCCAAACCTGACTCACCAAATGTATTTTACTTTCTAAAACTAACTGATTTTCTCACTCACCGTAAGTAATGAATTTCTAATTAGAACAACAATCCAACAAGTATCAAAACTTGATAGGTCAAAGTAAGAAACCAAAATTGTTCTCTTTCAGATTCTATTGCAATTTCTATTGTTATTTACATGGATAAAATTCCAAAATCTTAAATCTGTGATAATAAAGAAAGGAGCTTTACCGGGAAGAACAGATAAATGGTGTTGTCCAAAATTACCAACTTGGACTTAGACACTGTTCCATTTACTGAAGACCTCAAGTAAAGTGAATCCCCTTCTTTCAAGATCTCTCCAGAGATCAGGAACGTTTTATCTTGAATCTGAAAGTTAAATGTTTTTATAAGAACAAAGGTCAACCTCTCACGAGCAATAAATCAAAAGATTGTATTTGTGCCCTCATAACCTGTGATTCTGCATAGACAACTCTGGAATTTAAAAAAAATATTTTTAAACCTTATCTATCCTTTATTTTTCAGTTAAGAGACTGTTCTGTATCCAATACAATCAGCTCAGCAAATTATCTAATATATTCACTTAGGACAATTTTTATCTTAAAAAAAGATACACTATTTCACAAAAAAACCCCAAAATATTCAGGTTAATGATGCTATTAAAATCCAGTATTTTTAATTTGTCCTAGCATCTTGACTTTCTTCAAACTGAAGAATCCATAGTATTCAGCTGACATATTCCACAGTGTTTTCCAAAAGAGAGGTGACTTCCTCTGTCTTGGAAGCTTGCAGGACAAGAACTACAACATATTCAGTAAACCTACAAAGGAACAGAGCAGTAATGGAAACAGTGCCAATGAGACACCAAAACAGCAAAAGAAAGATCAAACAGAAAGGACATTTATTTATGAGTACCCTTCATCCCTTCCCACCCTTTTCTTCAGTGGAAGCTGCACCTGTACCACAACTGCAGCACACAAAGACTGTAAGAACACAAAGGTAAATACATTACATTTCACTAATATGTTTACTTCCAAGTCTGACATCACTGAGCACAGGAGCAGAGACTTGCTCGTCTTTCAGGATGGTACAAGTAAAAATAAAACTCAAGTCTTCATTTACATAGTTGCAAATTATTCTTCCACTGAAAACATGCATTGAAAGGATCTTGCTGATTTAACTTTGATCCCTGAGCAGAAAATCGTTTGCATGAGCAGTGAGTGCCTGTCAGTTCTAGACCCAGCCACCTGCTCTGGTTGATTTGCCTCAGGATAGGTTCTATAACACTCCAAAGGCACTGGCCCCTCATAACAAGCCCCCAATTATGTCTTTACATCTCTTAACCTCCAGCTGCTCTCCATTTCCATGTCAACCCCCATTCTTCCTTCTTCCCTAGGAGTCTACGTTCTCCCCAGTTATACAATTCACTCCACAAATGGTCCCTAATCCCTTTTAGCCTCTTCATTGCTGCTGATGTGACTTCTGAGATAAGGCTCAAGTATAAAAGCTGTCAGGCATTACATAGATAATCAATACACTCAAAATAACCCACATCCCTCCTGTAATACCTGGGTTATCTCAATCTTCATATCAGAAGTAAAGGTCTGAATTACCATGATATGGTTATACCCTTGAAAGCAGAATAATTTTATCCCTATTTTTCTAGTACACCCATCTCTATACAGTCTAAGCAGTTCATAAATACCTATTCTCTTAATTCCCCTTTTCTGACTACTAAAGCAAGAAGTAGAACTATAGAGACTGCGTTCCTGAGTATGTATCCATTCTGGGTGCCAAATCTGAGAGAATAACACACTCAACTACAGGGGAGGCAAAAATGATACTCAACATCCAGCCAAACACAGCCCCCTTAAGCCACAACTGGAGACTCACATGTGCACACACAAAACTATCTACAACTAAGGCACCTTGAGCTGTTTACTACAGGAGCTCTATAGCATGGACAAAGAAGCCAATTCTATGGGGTATCCTTCAATGATCTAACCAGAAGATTCCTCAGCTGCTAATCACTCTCCAATTTCCATCTTCAAAATAAAATGTTATCTTGCAGATAATGCTCTAGAAAGCTTTTATTTATCCCACAGGAGATCCATTCTCATGCACAGAATAAAGCAGGAGTCCTGTGGAAAAAAAGTCTTTTTAAATGCAGATTTAAATTTAACTTCTCATGTTTTAGAGAGACAAGTTTAACAAGGAAAATAAAGAATAAGACTTTTAAAAAACTGAAAATACAAACGCTTTTCTTAGCCTTATTTTCAGAAGCATTTTAATAGCTCTTCCATGCCAATCCAGCATCTAGCACAGATAATTTCAGGTCAAAGTAACAGAATATAGCAATGGATACAAGCAAACTAAAAATAAAATCCTGCATCTGTAATCACCAAGCAACTTAAGCAACAAAATACTAACAGAAATTTACAAGAAATGGATTATTTTATCTAATGAAGTATCTGAAAAAATTGTACTTGTACCTGCATTTTGTATGACCCATCTTGATTGTAACTTACTGCTACATCCACAGCTGTTCAGTAAAACAAAATATGCATGTGTGAGTAGATTTAATTAGAGCATCTAGAGAATGATGACATATAAACAGTATCAAGGCTTTCTTGATAAAAAATGAGGCCTACCAACACTAAGAATAAGTATTTTCAGATTAGCTTACTACACACTGCAGATTTCATACTAAATTCCAGACAATTTTTCTTTCAAAGATGAACACCTGAAATCATGCTCTGAAATCTGTATTATCTGGACAGAAAACAAGTTTGTGAGGGGAGAAAGTACTGAGCTCTTTCACACCAAAATGAAGTTCAAAAAAAGTAAATGGCACTCTGCTCTTCTTAAAATCTCAACCTCATTAATTTAAATGATGAACATTAATTAGTAGTCATTTGAATTTGGTTTACATGTCCTCAGGATCTAACAGTGTGGATTAAACATGCAATTCTGTGAATTCCCAGCTTACACTGCATAAAACTCATACTGCTTCTATGCTGTTTCCTAGCCTGAATTTTCAAGCATCAGTTAAAATAACTTTATCCATCAAGTACCTCCCTTCCCTCCACACACTTTTTTATTAACTTACTATTTTCCCCATCCAGTAGAGACAGTTTTCTAGTATAACATATATTTATTCTTCTACCAGTGCTGGATGCAAAGGGTGAGAATTTATCTAAAACACAAAACACACAGATACGTTATTTTCATTCTACTTTGGCAAAACACAGCAGTTAGAACTTAAGCCTTAAAATCATTGTCCTACTGTTACTACCTTCATATTTATGAATTTATATTGCACAGAAAAGACTGGGGAACTACTGTAGTCACAGAGGGACAACTCCTTGATCTCCAACATTGAATAAACTGATGCTGTGTGACCTGCAGAAAACATGACACTAAGAAGGGCACTGGCTGTTTTCCAAGAACACATTCTTGAACAGGACCAGAGAGGATGGGAATTCAACTACACCATAGCAGGTCTCGATTAACCTTTAGGTGAAGGTTCCTTTAAACCCCACTGCCTCTCCCATTCCAAGCAGAATCAATTTTGTCTGAAGACCTTGGGCCAACTGTAGGAATACCAGGGGCAGAAGATCACTCACTGCTTGTGCTTATCAAGAGCAAAGAGGTCACAGTGTCACTGGCCATGAATCCCAAGGTCCTTCAGATACTGCCTGTCTGAAGGGCTTTGGGAAGTACTCTGGACTTTACAGTGGTGACACATTTCATATCTGATCCTTAACAAAAGGATGTGTGTAAATATCTGGGAGATGCCAGAATGCATAACCCTGAGCGGGCACAAAGTAGGGCAAAGAAAGAACATCCAAATTGAGTAACTGCACACAAACTCATAAAATAAAACAATACAAAACAATGATCCTTACCATCTGACTTATCTCTAAAAGCATCTGTTAGCATCTTCTCTTTCAGGATGAGCCCTAGAGCTGCCTGACACATAACTTCATGTGGAGTTGCCTTTTTGGTTGGAAATAGTTCATCATGGTGTTGAGGAATGAAGTTAGTGTGCACATTTCCAGCCTCAAACTGTGGGTGTCCTGACAGGCTCAGTAAGAAATCAATATTAGTGCTTAATCCTACAATCTGTAAAGAAACAGAAGCACATTGCCAAACTGAGTTATTAATACACAGCTTTCTGCTCATAAAGTTTATCAATAAAATGTAATTAATTCAACTGGTCTGTTTTATTTCCAATTAAACCACTGACTGTAAAAAGACAAAAAACCAAAACAAAATCCAAAAGCTGCTTTCTCAAAATAACTCTGTTTTCTAAATGCTGCCTTTGTCCACTGTGAAGTTGAGCAAGTTTCCCAGAAACAGTAACAGGAGATAATTTCAGAAAAAACCCTACTTTTGGAAAATCGTGCTCTGAGTATTTAAAAGAGCATTCCTAACTTGACAAGTGCTTCTTATTAAAAATGAATTACAACAGTTCCAGTACCCCATATCTAGTATTTTAATAATAAAAACTAGGAACAGGGACTTCTATAAGTTTACTAGATACTATCCATTTCCTGTAGTGCAAAATATACCTAATGAAACAACATCATTATTTTAGAGAAATCAGTGAAACTGGTAACTATGTTATGCTGTCAACATGTACTGACAGAACTGCTAAGGAAATTCTGGAAAAAGCAAAATAATTCTTTTATCTCTTTCCCTTGCAGTAAATTTCATTTTTAGCTAAAACAATAAGGGCTCCAACATTTTCACTACCTCAGTCATGTTCATGTTGTTGATTTAAAAGTGAAAATTCGTTTCTGCACAAGTAATATTCAGTCTCACCTCAAGTCAAACCTTCTGAATTCCACTTTTGAAAACAGTTATAATACCTGTAGTTATCACAGAGGAAAAATGGAAAGTTTCTTAAAAAGAACTGACAGTATATTTCTTTACCACATGTATAGTCTAAAAACTTTGTTCTTTCTATAAATTAAAAATTACAAGCAAACATTCTCTGACAAAAATTCCACCTAAGAAACCCTTTAAGTCTGAGAAAGCTCGCACTACAATTGAAAATGTTGTTTTGCCTTACCCTTCTATGAAGTCCCAGGTGCATCTTCAAACTGAAGATACCATAAATTTACAAATCTGTGTGTAAAACTGGGCTTCACACTTATTTTTACTCACTCCACCAATGAAAACAGTTTGCAAATTAGGAAAAAAATACAACTTCTGCAAACAATAAATGAATTTAAAATGGCAGTAGAAATGCAGGCTCCCTTTTGGAAACCACTTTTGTTTTACTGCAGTATTTTCTGCATACTTTGATGGCTCAAGCTGTGGTATCACACTGGGCTCCTCCCACTCACATTATACTGGTGCAAACTGTAGCGCAGCCTTCGGAGAGCCGCCTGTCGGTCCTCAGCCCAAACAACCAGCTTTGCAATCATGGGGTCATAGTGCACAGAAACCTCATCACCTAAAATGTGGCAATAAAACAAAAATGCTGTAACATGCAACCAAGTATTTATGAAAGTTGGTAATGCAAAGTACTGGACGCCACATGGCATCCAGCTCAGACACAATTCATGGCCACATTTCTCTGAAGTTGTTTAAGGACATGATGATGTGACCCGGCATTTTAATTTCAAGGGCAACTTCAGCACAGACTTCGTATAAATTTTTGCAACATTATTCAAATTCCATTTTCTTTATTACAATCAGAATGCAGGATTGCTAAATAGTGAGGAGAATATCACCACCATGAGCTAGTGGACATTAATTTGGGTACAGATAAAGAAGAGGTAAATAAAATATTCAGTGATTGACCAAAAGTACATGGAAAATCATAAAGAATAATAATTCTGTAGGGATTTGTCTTTGTAACAACACTCTTTTAGACAAACTTATTTAGGCCAAAGATGCAAATGCTTACAAAGAAAAGTTCTTGATATTAATTATTTCTTCTTCCATCACTGCCTTCAGTTTTACCTTGCCTGACTCCAGTCTCTATCCTGGTGAAACGATCTGCTGGGGGGGTGGATAAATGCAACAGCGGCCCAGCTCCTGGCATAAAGTTATTATTAGGGTCTTCAGCATATATTCTAGCTTCAAATGCATGGCCCTGGAGCAGGATCTGCTCCTGCGTTAGAGGAATCTTCTCTCCTGCTGCAACCTGAAAACAACAGGTTTTTTTTTCTTTAATACAGGATCGATATTCTAGAGTGCTGATACACGAAATATTAACCATCTTTCTTCTAAACATGAATAACTAGGAAGCACATTTTAAAAAGCACAAGGACAAAAACAGTGCCAAGACCACTGAATCCATCCACCTTCTCTTTCTTCCAGTGTTGTCTGATCTCTGTTCTAACTCAGGATTTGATTCTCAATTTCCATGCCCAGATAAGGAAGAAAATGTTCCTTCTTTTTGCATCAGCATTTGCCATTTTAATTTTCTTTCTGATTACACTAAATACTTCCCCACCCTTAATCTCACACTACTTAAGCTGCTGTCCTCATTTTTGGATTTTTCCCAACAGAATTGGGTTTTATTTCAAGTTCCCTAATACCCAAAACTTCCTGCGATCATTCGAATGTGTGAATAATCTCTGCAAATTGGGTGTGTGAGGAAATCCCCTGCTCCAGTCCACCCCACTGTACATTTATTTCAGAACGTGGCTATAGTGGTATAACACCAGACATAAGTTTTTGTGAAGATTTTTTTCTTCCTACAGCCTGATACAAGAATGATTTTTGGGAAACTGAGATACATTTCAATTAGAGTTTTAGAAACCTTACAGCATAGCAAGAGAAAGATCAAGACCCTACTCCCTCTCACCTCCCATATTGTCTGTAATGCACTTTAAAAATGTTTTCTCTCTACACAGCTGGGAGAGGACTGGTTGAAATTCAGAACACCTACACAATGCTCTACATCCAATACAGCAATGTGAGATGTTCCTGTGGAGCAAAGGAAACTCTACCCTGTCAGCTGAGCAGGAGATGAGGATCTGGAAACCCATCTGGCCTCTCACAGGCAGTGTCACAGAGCACTCAGGAGGAACTCTACATGTAAAATCAATTAACACTCACCCTGAGCTGCCATTCCACCAAGTCTGTTCCAGTGATCATCTCTGTAACTGGGTGCTCTACTTGCAGCCTGGTATTCATCTCCATGAAGTAAAAATTATGTTGGGAGTCCATAATAAATTCAACTGTTCCTGAAGTATTTAACAAAAGGACACTTTACCAAAGAGATCTTAGGTCCATTTATGGAAAAGTCACTCAAGACACTTAGCTACACCAAGACTATCATGTCTAAAATCAGACACACTGAATTTCATTAAATTCTATACAAATAATCTAAATGGGTCACAAAATTGATGTCTGAAAACAGAAGGGTTGTTTCCTTATACATTTACATAACCTGTGTTGTTTAGTAGCCATTCTCTACAGTAAGAGCTGCATTTCATTAGCACTTTAAAAAGTGCATCAAGACTGTTTGAAAGTATTCTGAATATTCATAGGGTATGCAATTATTTTTTAATAAATATCCAAGGAAAGCAGTGAGAAAACAAAGTAAGAAATAATTTTAAGAGGTTATTTTTCATCTGGGAAACGGTGTGGACTTCAAAAGAAAAACACAAGTCACTGTAAAGACTTTACTGTTTGCATGTACAGTATTACTTTTTGTATGCTAAAAGAGAAATTATTTTCCCTTTGCTCAGCTCAAATTTACTAATTCATAATTCTCACTTTCCAACAACAGTTGTGTTGATCAAATTATCTGCTCTGAAATTTTTTCTTTCTATCCTTCTGCTCCCACTGGTGTTGAGTTCAGGTATGCTAATTTAAATCTGTAATTACATCAGAATTAACTACATGATTACTTGCTTAAACCTCAAAAATTTGAGGGATGTGTGTCATACTTGAAAACAATCAGATGCCATTTGCTTGAGACTTAAAAGTCTCATTAAGTTAAAAGCTGCACCTCCCCAGACTGACCTGCTCCCACGTAATTCACTGCTTTAGCTGCTTTGACAGCAGCTTCTCCAAGTCTCCTTCGAACCTCTGGACTAATTCCTGGCTGGAAATAATAGTAATAATAATAAAAAATTACAATCTATTGTTAAGTTTGGTGATATTAAACCTGGTATGCATGAATATTTAACAGTATTTAACAAATGCAGTGAAACCCTGATCTATGTTATACTTGAAATCTACATAATACTTCTCTGAGAATCATTTTCCTAAAGAATGTTGGTTTTTTTCCCATTAGAACAATTTCAACAGGTCTGACAATTACAAATAAATTATTATCCACTACATACATTCAATGGGGGATAGCAATTACTATAAAAACATGACAGTTCCTAAAAAATATTAACAATATTCTGCTCACCCCTGGTGCCTCTTCAATGATTTTCTGATGCCTCCTTTGCACACTGCAGTCTCTTTCAAACAAATACACTGCATTGCCATGCTGGTCACCAAACACCTGGACTTCAACATGCCTGTTCCATAAAAATAAATGTTTTAATGTATTTTAATGCCCCAAACAGACTTCAAACTTGTACATTTCAGTAGGATTTCTTATAAGTTTAAGTGTCTCTCCTTAAATAAAAGCCAAAAACGTGGAAGTGAAGCTGCTATTATTCAGGATTTTACCTGTTTTAGACTTACTCAATCTTCTAAATGAAAGAGGATTCCTAATGCCAACTACTGCAGTGAAATCTCATAGATTGTAGGATAAGCAAGACACTTATCTGAAGGCTGCTACCTCTTTCTTAGTTATTATAATAGAAGTAAAACCGCTTCACAATTAATTTGATAATGATTATTTCTCTCATAATCTACAGTGCAGCAATTCACAAGAGACAGCAGCAGCCCTGGGTCAGGAATAACATTGTTCACTTCAAAACACCATTTCAAAGGACAACTATTAGGAGGCAGAATTTAATTCTATGCATAGAACTAATAAAAATACATCAGCATTCTAATCCTGGCAAAAGAAATTCCTCAGCAATGAGTTTTTTCTCATGCCCACCTGACAGCATAAGCAGACCCTCAATTTCTTTAGAATAAATGCTTTCCCTATAGGATGCTTCAAGGAAAAACAGATGTAAAGTACAAGAGTAACAAACAGACTTCTGTGAGATGTTCTTTATAAAACATAAATTGGTTCAGTTTCACAGGCCAGGCATGAGCTAAAGACTCTCACTTCTGTTTGAATTATCAAAATAGAGGAAGATTAAGTAACTGGTTTAGGACACCTGAGGCCAGCAGAAACACCATCACAGCTTGACTAAGGTCTATAATTTAAATATTATAGAGTGATATTTTTTCCTAGATGTAAATCAGTTTTAGAAAGCTCACTCACTGCCATGTCCTCCAAGCAGTAGCATTTTAATTCCTGTCATTCAAAACAAGGCCACTGCAAGAAATTCAATAAATTATAAACTATTTTGACCAATTTAACGACTTTCATAGTGTAAATCAGACATATAAAACTGATTTTAATCCTACAACTAAGCTAGTTATGTTTATTTAACAGTAGAACAAACGTTACAATGTTTATATTGAAACATCTATTTCTTACCTTGGATTATCTACAAATTTCTCAATCAGCATTGCATCATCATTAAACGACTTCTTTGCTTCTCTCCTTGCTGATTCTAGTTGGTCCAGAAACTCCTTTTCTGAATGAGCAATCCTCATGCCCTAAAATTCAGGAAAAAAGCTTATCTGAAAATACAGCACACAATGAAAAACTTTTTACAGCACACAGAGTGAGAAATAAGCTTAAAAATAACACTTTTTCTTTATTTCATAAACCTTAACAGAATTTTTTATCAGCTTCCAGTAAGATAATCCTACTAAGTCCCACTGAAAGTGCCATAAGGAGTGTAAAATACAGATATTATCATTCCATTGATATGAGTGAGTACAAAATTTAATTTTGTACTCAAATATAATAGAAATTTTCCAAAGTTGGCAGAAAAAAACTTATTTTTAAAAAATAAATCTAGCTATTTTGGAAATAACTAAAATTTTCTATATGAAATTTTAATAGACATTTATTTCAGAGCAAAATCTGATTTAGACTGGGAGTTTACCACTCATTATCTATCACAAAGTAACAATTTAAAGTAATCTCATTTTGCACAAATCCATAGCACAACTTTTCTGTTTATGTGAACTACTGGAGATCCATTGAAATAAACAAAACTCTTCCAGTTTATTCCAGCTACTTATCTTCTACATCAAAGGGAAATGAGATTTCATAGTGCTAGATTGGCCATTAATAATAAATTTTAACAAAAAGTACTTTTCCAGTTTTTGTTTTGTTTTAGAATATTGAGTTACAGATCCTGAGACACAGTAACTTTACAGCACATGAAGAACAGATGAGTTCCTTACCTTTCCTCCACCCCCACGGACAGCTTTAATCATTACTGGGTATCCAATTCTGCTGGCATGTTCCTTTAGACACTTATCAGATTGATCTTCTCCATGATAACCTTCAACAACAGGAACGCCAGCAGCAGACATTATAGCTTTGGAAGTGCTTTGACAGAACAGTTTTATATTTAGAATGATAATATTTTTTTCTTACTTTAAGCTCCAACCTGTCTAATGTTCCCAATGTTAATTCCCTCCACGAAAATAGTTCCACGGTAGACCTCAACAGGACTACTTGCACAGGTGGGTTACACAGAATTGGACTGCACATGCTTCAAACAAAGACTTTGGAAATACTTAGCAAGATTACACTTTAGTTTGACTGTTTTTTCTACATTATAGATGCCAAAATTTAACATTTTCAAATTACAACACTGTATCCTACAATATTTAAAGTTGTACAAAGGCAAAACTTTTCATTACAGAGGCTGCATTCACACCACACATAAAACACTCACACTTAACAACTCTAATTTCTAAAAAGTTATGCAAAGCTTGTTAAATTACTGAGGCAATTTAATCTCACATTATGAGGTGATAAAAAAGTTAATTCTCTCTAACTACTACTATACAGTTCCTGTGTCAGTAATAACTTCATTTCCATATTCTTGATTTGTACTTCATACCTTAGAAGTCTTTCTTTGATCTAAGTAACTAAGAATAAGATCCCCTGTGAAAAACTAAACTTATCATTTTACATGAGCCACAATAACCCTGATGATTTGGTGCTTCTTTGGACCAATCCAACCTGACTGCTGAACCTTTACCTATATTACACTGCAATGCTTCAATTCTGGAAAAGTAGAACCATTACTTATTTAATTACTAAAATCCCAATAACTGAACAATCTTGACCATTTATGTCTCTATACAAATCTATAAATCTGGAGTTTATTCCTTTGAAGAAAACTGTAAAAATACAATGAAAATTGACAGAATAAAACAATTACAGAGCAACTGGTCATTTGTCAACAAAATCAGCTTTGCCAAGCTGTAAACTGCATAACCAAGTAACAAATCAGGAATAGATACCTTTTAATACCCATATCTCTGATAGCAGATGAAGGAGGACCTATGAAGATGATTCCCTGCTGCTTACACAGCTCTGCAAACTCTGTGTTTTCTGAGAGGAAACCATAACCTGGATGAATAGCCTAAAACAGAATAACGTTACCAGCCTATTTTTTGTATTAGTTTAGCTTAGAAAACTCAGAAACTTCACAGATCATATTAAGGAAAGGCAAGATGAGCAAAAATAAAGAACTAAAGACATGGAAGTAACAGAAAATGTAAGGCCCTGATCTCCTTACCTGTGCTGCTGAGACCTTGGCCACCTGCAGTATTTTCTCCATGGCCAAGTAACTCTGCTGTGAGGGTGGTGGACCAATGCAATATGCTTCATCTGCCTGTTTTACAAAAAATACACACAATAGAGACTGTTTACTAGCAAATTTATATGAGTTTCTGAGCTAATTATATCACTTATCAGACTGCAGTTTAAATTACTGCCTTTCTTCATGGAGAGGCTCAACTGGGGGAAACAAATTCTGACTTTTTCCCAAAAATCACATTCCATTCTCTAACTCCTGGCTGTCCAGAGACAAAGAGCCAAACTTGAATGCACTTCCTGTAAAGATATCACGTGTTGAGACACAGACCAGGCAAACTTTCCACCCATTCAAGGAAAACTTGGCAGCAGGTCTACAGAAGTGAAAATCAACTTTGCATCAGCACCAAAATCTGCTTTACACATAGAACTTTTCAATGAAAAATACTGTTATGAACAGCAGTCAAAAATTTAGTGAATATACTTCACCATTGCTACGTGCATGGAATTCCTGTCTGCTTCACTATAAACTGCCACAGACTTCACCCCCATTTTCTTGGCTGTTCGCATCACCCTGCAGGCGATTTCTCCTCGGTTTGCAATGAGGACCTTCCCTATGCTGTGACCTCCTGTTTGAAAGGATGAAGCACAGTAAGAAACCAAGCCACAAAAACATTCCTGGAAACAAAGCAATTTTTAAATTCTGGTTTCTTTTACATTATTTATAAAGTCTATGCATTTCTTCAATAATGAAAAAAGCATGCTTCACTCAAAAGCATTTCCAAGCCGCTCTTAGAATTTTTAACTCAGAGTCCTTATGCAGAAGTATACTTAAGCCATTTGTTTTTCTTTTTTAGAATTTAAGAAATATATCCTAACCCTAAAAAAAACCACTTCTATATTACAGCTGATGCTTATAGCTGTGCTGTGTACCTTCTGGACTAACTAGGAAACAATCAAAGCTGCATTGTGTCCCTCACAACAGAAGTGATTCACATATGAAGAGCACCATTCCCCTTTGCTACACAGTGACAAAGAAATAAAAAAGGTATCAACTTTTGTTGTTTCGGGTTTTTTAAGCAGTGATTTACGAACTTCTACAAACTGTCATGCCAGCAGCCACAACTTGATAGAATTGTAAGGCCAGCACTGAGAGACTTCTCAGTGAGGACTAAATAGCTTAGAACTAAACAATAAAATTAATCTCTGAATTCTCAAACACAACGTTTTAGATAACATGACCACAGAGTGAGTTTAAATCATCTTGCCAAATCCCTTTACTCTCTCTCCTTCACATATTGTTTCAATACCATTATGCCCACATAACAACTCTCACAGACTTTGCAACAAATGTATCAGAAAAAGACTCAGAGGAAAACATCACAAAAATTGAACAGTTTTCATTTATTTCCACATACCTAAGTATGATAGATAAAATTATACAAAATGTTTAAACATTAAAGATGATTTCTGTTAGGTTAGCTACAGGTTCTGTTTTCAAAAACTGTGAAGATACTGAATATTTATTAAAAAACCCTGCAGTCTTTCAGCAACTAATACTTTAAAACCATATCACACTGCATAGCAATTGAAGGTCGTAGCTAAAGAAGTTCAATTTCATACCTATCGTCGAGGCCCATTTCACAAATATTCGCACTTGGTTCCATTGCCTGTGCAATTATAAAGGGACAGATGTGTTAGAAGTGCACATGAAGAAGTGGCAAATGAACTACTTTTATTTTCAGGTGAGAGGACAGCACTGAAGCTTCTGGCCCATCTACTTACACAAAACAGATTCAGGTATAACAAGGGAAGTTGCTCAAACTTCACCAGATCTCTCCCTAAGTACTTTCATTTGGACACAATAAAAATTATCCCCTTGCTTTTTCAGTAGCATTCAAACAGAAATAATCAAGGTGTTTTCTTAAAACAAACAAGCAAAAAAAAATCTTTTTGGTAGACAGAACAGCCAACAACTCACATTTATTTACTACAAAGAGGCAAACTCATGAAGTATTTGGGAAAGAAGTGAGCAACCATCAAATAAAAAAAAGCTTAAAAAGGCAACAGGGGCTGCTTTTGTAGAGCAAAGGTGTGAGAGAAAAGAATGTGAAAGAGCAAGAGCGAGCTATGGAGACTTTTAGAAATGGAAAGTTAAACTTCAGATGATTAATGCCAACTAAATGAGATAACGGCAGCGAAGTGACTGGATAGAACCGTGAAAGCGAATTCCTGGAACTGTTTTAATTAATATGTAAAACAAGGTCGGAATTTTGGATCAAGCCCAGCAGTCTTTAAGCGTTATCGGACAAAAAGACACGGGACGTCCTCGGCACCACACGAGCAGAGCTCGGTTACAACACCGGGAGGAGGAACTGGTGCATGTCCCCAGCACTGAATACACAGCTGTGACAGCCACCGGCCCTGCGGACCGACCCCCGGGGCCGGGGCAGCTTCACGGCACCCGCGGCAGCGGCTGCAGCGACTCCCTACAGCCCAGCAGGGTTTATTTGCTCTCCCTTCGCACAGAGCAGCCCGGCATTGCTCCGTGCCCCCTCACGGCCCGCAGAGCCCTTGCCCCTCCTGCCCGGGCAGCGGGCTCCGTGCTCACTGTGGGCAGCTCCCCCCGGCTCCTCAGGCCGCCCCCGGCCCGCACCCTCGGCTCCCCGGCCCGGCCGCCCCTGCCCGCGCTCGGGGACGCTCGGGCCTCCCCCGGCCCGCACTCACAGCCGGCGCAGCGCCCCGAGGCTGCCGCGGCCCCGCTCGGCCGCCGCCAGCGCCATGTTAGGGAGCGCGGCGGGAGAGGGGAGAGCCCTGAGGGGGCGGGAGCGGGCGGAGGGAGCGCGTCACGGGGAGGAGAGCGGGCAAATGGCTGTCGGGGGCGGGGCTGCCAGGGCAGGTCGAATAAGTTTTATTTACTGTGAAACGGTGCGTGCCCCTGGAGGGTTGTTGGCCCTATGGGTGCACGGACTCAACTGAGCGTGCTCCTTAGAAATGACATCGGGGGTTTAATAGCATAGCGACACACGACCGTGAGGGTTGTTGGGAAGGGCGTGGGCATCCTCAGGTAACACAACATCCCCAGATCCTGGATCAACATCGCCTCGCGCAGGCGGAGGAGGCCACCGAGCGGTGGGATCAGGAAACGGTCAGGATCCGTTCCGCTCCCTCAGGCTTCGGAGCTTTGCAGGTCACTGAGCCGCAGAAGATTTGGGTTGGAAGGGAGCTTAAAGCTCATCACATTATGATACTCTCCCTTGAGCAGGCATACCTTCCAGTAGCCCAGGTTGCTGCCAACCCCATCCAAGCCGGCCTTGGATACTCCCAGGGATGGGGCAGCCACAACTGCTGTGGGCAGCCTGTGCCAGGGCCTCACCACCCTCACAGGGAAGAATTTCTTCCCAGTATCTTTAAGGCCCAGCCCACCCCAGTGCGGGGCCTTGCTAAACCTCCCGAGTCCCAGCACAGTCAAAATAAGTATTCCCAGTTGTTTACAAATAGCAAATCAGCCCTGCTTTTTAACAACAGGAATATACAAGCTATCAAGTGCAATTGTGGCAGTGTTTAATGTCTGAAGTGCTCTCCATGCTCTGAAGCAGTAACCGTTTCCTACATGAAGAGCATCTTCGGTGTGTGGGCAATCTCTGCTTGCTCCACTGTTGCTATTTTCACTTTGCCGTGGTGACCCCTCACACCAGTGGCTGGATGGTTGAAGTAGGTTAAACAGACACTGGATCAGCTTGGGGAAATCATCCCTTGGACTGACTGCAAGAGGGATCAGGATAAGATATTAAAAACTAAATTACTAAGTGAAGCTTCCACTTTTCTGTAATCCATTCACCCCACTCTTCTTCAACATAAGATGCTGACGGTGTAGATCCAATTTTTGCCTTTCGTAACCTAGATTTTTGAAATGTCGTGTTTAATTTGTCTCTAAACACAAGATGGCAGCATTTTATGTAGTTTAACTGCTGGACCTTGGGGAGAGCTACAGATATTTTACAGTACATAAATTAGAGGTGGCAGAGGAGTTGATGCTTATAGCAAAAGAACTAATGGAAGTGGCAAACTCATTTATATTGCAAATCTGTTCTGGGTGGAGGCATTCTGCCAGCAGGGCTTTTAGGGCTTGCAAAGTCAAGCAGGATCACCAGACTGTACAGGCAGATGTTTGATATTGCAGTGTAATAAAGCTTAAATGCAGAAATAAAAATTTCCTCAGTGGCGCCAGTAATATGTTTGATGTGCACATCCATATTCAGAAGCACCCAGGTGAACCTGCTGATGTAGTGGATAGGTTGGGTTGGCAACATTTTGTTTTAATTTTATTGTGGAAGCTGGTCATATTTTGAAAGCTGCTTTGATTAATAATTTGAGTAGTTTGCTCATAACAATTTTTTCCATGAGCAGGTTGTGAAAAATGTAATTCAAAATATGAATTCATGTTCCTTGACCTGATGACAAAAAGTCATTCCATGGCAAAACATTGGCTGGACTTGTGGTTCATAGTCTTCAAACATTTTTGTGATATAGGAAAGCCTCAGTAAAACTGAAGTTCAAAACCAAGATCTGTGTCTCTAATAAATGCAGATATCTTGACTCAGATTGAACACCTTCCTTTTTCCCAACAGCCATTTATTTTGTTTCTGCATGTTGGAAATGCGAGCTGCTCCTATCTAAAATTGTGAAAAAAGAGCTAAGTAAGAAACTGAATCAGTTTATAATTTAATAAAGTACTTGGGATCTACCATTTCTATGGGCAATAAGACTCACAGAAAAAGAGAAATGTATGTTTTGTGACATTTTGTGGCTAGCTGGGAAAGCCCAGATGCTGATGAGAGCCCAGCAGTGTTACGTTGCTGTGGCAGACAAACCTCAGAGCCACATTCCCCTGCCTTGTTGGCATGCAATGGCCACAGCCCTGGACGGGAGGAAAAAAGTGTAGTGTCCAAGTCTTGTCACCATAGTGACAAAGGATTAACTCCATAGAGATCTTTCCCTTCTCACAGTTGTTATTTTGCTCAAATTGATGCTTAAAAAATACACCTCCTTTTTTCTTCTAAATATTCTAATACAAAGGTTTCTTCAAGAAATTCCAAACCTTTGTGCCTCTGGGACAGTCCAGGGTGTGACTCATAGATGGGGACTTTTTGCCTTTAAGTAAAATAGTTGACTATTCCTCCATCTGCCACTAAACCTAGTCAAGAAAAAATTTTGAAACACCAGTAGCCTTAGAGGGCCTACTTCACACACACAAGTGTGTATTTGCCAGCCCAGCTTCTAAAACATCAACAAATAAGGAATCTTGCCCACCAACTAGGTGCAAACCTGGCACCAAATTTAACATTGTACCAGGTCAAACAGGTGCCAAAGGGCAGAGCAAACTGTCCCTGCTCTCCAGGCAGGTCTGCTTTTCTTCTGAAGGACAAATCAAGAGGCTTGCCATTTTCACTGTAAGATATTAAATTATCCATCATGTAGGGATGTGCACTGACACCAGAAATGAAGTGAATCATAATTCTGGTATTTTATCCCTGAGAGAAGTTACAGCCTCACTTCTGCACTCACTGGCACTTCTCCAACAGCCAAGTTCCTCAATCAGCTGCTGGCAGAAGAGAGATTTTTTCCTCCCCCATGTTTACCACATCTCCTGCTTTCCTGCAGTCCATCTAACAACCTTTGCTTCACGAGGAACACAACATGTGAGACTCACTCAGCCATTTCAGAGATAAAATCATGACACAGCAATGCACACTCTAATGATTAAATACAGCCTTTATTACGGAAACACCAATGATAGAAAAATAAAGAGCATATCTTACTTCTCATAGCAAGTTATTTTTAGCAGCCATACATTATAGCAAGCTAGAAGTGATCAGCCAAGCCATGTTCAGATACTCAAGATGCCAATCTAATCTCCCTTCCTCTTTCAACAGAATTAATAGCTGTTTCTTAATTTGTGCTTGTCCATCAGATAACAAAAAGGACTGAAAGAAATTAAACCTTACTTTTTAAACTCCAACTGACTTGTCTAAGTGTGACATCATCGTGCTTCTGGGATGCCCCCATTCTGTCTTGGCTGTGCAGAGACACGGGATGGTCTGGCATGGGAGCTGCAGCAGAGCACCAAGGAGCCACAGCTGGGAGAAAGGTTGCAATTCAAGGCTGGGATCTCCTGATGCAGCAAGTATTTCTTCAATGGATACTCTACTGCTGTAAAGCACTAACTCCATTGGATTAATTTTGCTGCATGTTGGCAGCATTTCCTGGGACCATCCAATTGTTTCATTGGTTTGCACCATGTGCACTTCACTTGTGCCAGTTAGAGCAAGCCCAGAGTATCATTCATGTACAAATGGCAGAATGCAGCTAAAAAAATAGCAAACAAAAAATAGCAAGAAAAAGCATAAGAGCATCTCAGGCAAATCTGAATCCAAACATTGTTCAATACCAACAAGTTGATTCACTGTAGAAAGAAGAATTACTATGGGGAAAAACATTATTCGTGCATCACTAGTAAAAATGCCAGGTGTCAGAATATTAACCACAGAATTAGCAGTCATTAGTAACTCTTTTCTGTCCTCATGCTGATATCAGACTTTTTAAAAAGACTGAATATTAACATAAAGCAATTTTTCAGAACAGAACAAGCAAATGCTATATCCATGTCAGTAGAAATAATACAGATCACACAATCCAGCAATCCAAAGAACATATGAAATGGAACTCAGCTTTGACAAGGGAAAGATGTCTATTGATCCCTGGACAGAACAGCTCAGGGCCAGACTGCGTGCTGAGCTTTTTTAGGCAGTTTTTGTTGTTAAAGTGTCCACACACAGCAAACTGGGACAATGACATCGCTACTGCAGGCACAGGCTCCTTTTCATATGGAAGCTCTTCATCCATTTAACTTTCCTCACAGGCATCTCATTTTTTAAAAAAAGATGAATGCTTTAATTGAGTATAGAAGTCTGCTTTCTAAACAGCAGATTCATAGTATTAGGTAACCCTGAGAATCAGAGGGATCTTATTAGGCCAAAGGTCTCAGTCCAGCAGCTGCTTATCTGCTAAGGAGGGAAGGAGGAAGGGAAAATGAGCTTGATAAAGCTCACTAAGCATTATGAACAGTGCTGGAGCCCTTTGCAAAAGAGTGATTGAAATTCTTACATTCCAATTTGAGTATTCAACTGAATACAGTCCAAATCACAGTGTCTGTATTCAAGGCTTGAGAGTTTGGTATCCTATTTCTTGTGCTATTTTACCTTATAAATGTATTCAGCTGTTCCCATGCTCACAGCTAGTTCTGATATTTCTCCAAGTGTAAAAGTGCTTCAAAATTGTCTTTATCCTTCCTATTTATTGGTTCATTCAGTCTCAAAGGGAACATTTCTAGAGAATGTTAATTACTTCCACAGCTACATATTATACTGATTATAGAGCAGTATGGCCATGTTTCCTGCTTCACACAGACCAACATGTCTAATTAATTAATAGAATGGAAGAATTTATTTTCTTTCTTCATTTAAGTAAGTAAACTTGCAATGGTGAAATACTAGTAAAATATCAAAACTATTTTAAAAATACCTAAGGGAATATCTGACAAGACATAACCATTAATTTTTTTCAGTGAAAATCCAGTGAGGTTCCACCACCATTAATAACTGTGCAGGATTTAGGCCATTATTAATCGAAATTAAATTAGCTCCCAACATTTCCATTTTGTTTAGATACAGATTAAACTGTCAAGGCATTTTTGCATATGACTTCAGTCTTTCTTTTGTAATGAGTGCCATTCCACAGTCCTTTTCCACGCCAAACTTTCATTAGTAAAATTTAAGCCATTAGCCTACCTCCTTGGAGGAAGTGTGCTCTTACTGAATATTATTTTCTCTTTTGCAAATGTGTTTGTACATAATTTTTTACCATCTCGATGTCATTTGCTTCAGTGAGCAGATTGTGTGGCATGTGCACATGTGTATGTGTGTATGCACATTTCTGCACATGTAAATCTTTTGTGACAAGGAGCTTTTCCTTGTTACAACAAAGAACACAAGTTGGACTTAAATTTCAAAAGCAATTACTATTCTCATGCCTTCATCATTAGTTTAACAGGAAATAGACTACAGAGTGTATCAATGTGCTTTAAAGCAACTCCAAATGATTTCCATATGAAAATCCAGCTCCTCAGCTGGGAGCACACTGGGGAGCACTCACTTTTGGGCAGAGTTTGTCCAAGGCCTGTGCAAGCTTTTATTTCCCACAGAAGCCTTGACCATACAGCATCAGTGGATTTCCATTTCTCATGGACCTCGTGCAGGTGCCTCAGTGGTGGTCACTTAATCCCAGGCATTTCCAGTGAGTATGGCATCTTCCTGGATTAAGAGACCACCCTGTTGCCTCAGTAGAGGACATTTCCTGGGCTCAGTGTGGTCACTGTGACAGGCTCATGTCTGAACAGCACCTGGGGGATTCCTGAGCTCTCACAAGGCCAGGAACATATTAAGCTCCAGGGTAAGAGTTACAATTACCACTGTATCTTTGTAAAGGGCTTAGTGGGAGAACCTCAGGCACTTAGGAAATGTAACTGTGTTGTAGGACTGGTGAGAACTTGCTTGGAGTGCAGTCACACTGACACTTCTCCTGAGATTTTAGCACACGTCGTGTTCTAAAAAAAGCTTTCAGTGAGCTCTCACTTAGCAGGGTTGTCTGTAGCTGTGGGCCTCTGGTTTATTCACCTGAAGGTCCAAGTTACATCTTTTGATAAATCTAAACACCATCATTAACAAATATGATGGATTTTCTGGGGAATAGTGATACTGCTTGCTTTAAACTATTTTTAGGAATCTGACTTAGGTGATCTGAATGATCTCCTTTGTTGATAACAGAGAGAATTTAGGCTCCTCATTTTGTACTACATCTAAATTAGATGCTAAGAAAGCCTAAAGTAGGTGTGAGTTCTCTCCTTCCCACCTTAAAGAAACTCCTTCCAGTAACATTCATTAGCTGTAAATACATGGTGTCATTTCACTTAAAAATATGGCTTCAGGGCAGGGAAATTGCCAGGCAGAAGCAAAAACTCCTGTGACTTCTCTGCTTGCTGCACACATTTGGAAGCACAAGGGCACCTTAGATGCGTTCATATCCTCTTTGTGGCTTCCTCCTGGAGATCAGGAAGGTGGCAAACACAATGACAAACAATCCCAGGATACTCAGGCATACTGCAATGGGAGCTACTTTGCCATTTCTATCAGGAAAACATTCTTCTTCTGAAAGGAAAAGGAGATCAGAGAATGTTATAGCAGAACACCATACTCCTATACTGTACATCTATATTCCAGAAAAGTTGGCAAAATACAAGCCAGAGGTGCTCAAGACCTTGCTTTCTTCTGTTTTTTTCTTTCTTTTTCCTGAGCTATACTTACTACGTTTTTTATCTGTGCTAAGCCTCATTTCAAGAAAACCATCCTTGACTCTTCTGCAGTAGCTCTGTGCTTCCCTAGAGAGTGACACTTCTCCCTCATATCTGCAGGAATTGTTTCACCACTCAGCACACACACAGCAGGGGCTTTCTTCCCAAAAGCAGATGGAGAGCATCACAATACAAAGTGCCAGTCTGAAAATAAAGAGCAAGACATCCTGCATGGTCAAAAACTGCTCCTGTGTGACATTTGATTGCTTCTTCCCAGTGAAGAGGATGAGGCCAGAGACATAAGCCCATAGTCCAGCACATCATTAGTGCAGTAGGGATCCTTGTTAAGTCAGTGTTTTTTAGAAAATCAAATTCTAATTGTTCTCTCTGTTTAATTCAGAATATTTGTGGATAATGGTGGCTAACTCAGAACATTCAGAGATTATGAAGGCAGAAGCCTTGGACATAGTCCAGGGAGTTGCTTTAGCAGTACCTTTGCAATTTTGTTGAACGTATGAGGATATCAGACATAAATCATATCTTTGAAGGACCATCAAAAGATACCACTCCAAACATACCTCTTAGCTACAGAGAGGGCAAGTCCTGGCTTCCTCAGCCAGTTCCTACCCAAATGAATATTCAAATCATCCTCTGATTAAACAGAAACTTACTACTTTAAAGTGAACTTCTATTGGCGGTTTTCCTATGGAGAGACTGCACCACGTGGGCCACTGACAAAAATGGAAAATTTACCCAGTAACAATGGTAGGATCAGCCTCAAATTCAAAATAAAAGTGTAGTCCTGGAAGCGAAGGCAGTGTCTGGGAATGACCACTAATGTGTTATCTCAGAACTGGATCAGACCTAAATCTTCCATCAGATCTACAGGAATGGTCCTTCCTGGGGCTCCAGGGAAAGACAGACCTCTGTCATGCTGCTGTGAGTGGCACCTGCACAGCAAACTGTTCTCTGAGCAGAGCAGTGTGGTCAGCTAACCCCCACAGCACATCCCAGCTCAGCAGCAAATCCAGTTTATAGCCAGGATACGAGGGAGATCTGACACCCCGTGTCCCTCTCACTCCCTGTGACTGTTCCAAGGCAGGTTTTGACAGCACTCTGAGATAAAAACCTGGACTGGTATTCCATGACTGTGCTGGCACAGGTTGTCGCTTGGCTTGGGCTTTTCCCCCATGGGAATTTTAAACTGTCCGTGGGCAATGAGCCCAGGGAACATGTGGAGTCCATGACATCATGTCACAGCTCCAGAGCCTCCACATGGCTCTGCCCAAAGCCTGATCCTCTTCTGCTTTAATCCAGATGGTGATGCAATGCCACAAAGCCAATGGCACGAGCATTCTATTAGAGGCTGACTTTTAAAAGCTCTGTCTGGTTAATGTAATCTGCTGTTAAATGAGCAGAAAAGTATTTGCATCTAATTGCTGTAAAAGCCAGAGATGTTTGAATTGGCCATTTTGCTTTGATGAAACATTGGGAACGAAGGAATGAACTCTATGAACTCCAGGAATTGATTCTGATACACTGAAGTACAGAAGGCCCTTTTACGGATTTCCAGACTCAAACAGATCAAGCTATTGATATAATACTGCTGTAATCTGTACAAAATTGTAAGGAACTTGAAACTAGTGGAAATTAATGTTTTCTTTTTCTTCCCCATTTAAAGATAAGCAAATCAGGAGCAACAGAAGTGAAACAATCAGTCTTGAGACACGCAGGGGAGGAGGGGTGGTGATGTGTTTAGTCATTCCCTTCACTGGGGATTTTCTCTTTCAGAATCTGCACACACAGCCAATACACAACAGTTTCATGACTGTTTTATAGCCACAGGGGAATTATTTCAGCTCTCTGAGTAGGAGCAAAACTAATTTAAATTTGTATATGGTATTGACTAGCTGAGATTAGTCTGACTTAGAGGGAGAGAGGGAGGGAGAAACAGAGAGCATCTTTCTCAGCTGAGTCTCTCCTAGAGGTGAGGCCATATCTAATCCCATAACTAAGATCATTCATTGTACACATTTGAATGGGAATGCAGGGACCAGATGGGATCCCATGAGTTCTTCCAGCTCAGTGTTATCCCAGGAAAATACTTCATGAGAATGAGATCATAGATGGGATTCTCAGCATAGAGAAGGGCCTTATCTTTAAGAAGCTCCAAATGTTGTTTCCCATTATATTTCTTTTAGAATGGAAAAGGTAGACAAAATGGTGACCTAATAGAAGAAGAATTGGTCAAAAAGAGACAAACCGAGTCAAAAGACAGATCTAAAGTAAAAAGAAGAATATGGGGGCAGTATTTTGTAAGCATGGAGAAAGACAAGTGGCAGAAGAGAGAATGTTTTATTGCTGCATCTGAAGGGCTGGAGAGCTGGTCAGCCCCTCCATGCACCTGAGTTCTTGTATGGAAATGCCTTGAGAAGAAGCCACAGAAATGAGAGATGGACAACTTGAAAGAAACCACAAGGTCCCACTGAGTTCCCCTCTCTGGTCTTCGTATTTTACTGAGATACCTGATTGCCTCTTTGTGGCACTTTTCCAAGAAAAGACAAACTGAAAAGATGAGCATCATGTTTAATTCTGAAGCTGGGAGTGGGCCAGTTTCATCATATCTAGACACAGCTGCTCTAAAAATATCATCCTGCATTCACAAATACCCCTTACTAGCTGGCAGTTTTGCTGCTACAGCTGTGGGAAAATGTAAGTATCAGGACCCTTTAAAAATAGCTAAAATCTGGTTATATTGAGAATAGTAACCTGGAAATGAACTTTGCACATTGGGGTTTGGGCAGTGCACTGGTGGTGAACACACCTCTGCTTGTTCAAGGAGAAAATGGATGAAGAAGAAAATTGTGGCTGCAAAGTTGAACATTTTCAATGAGAAGGTGAAACAGAAGGTACTGAATGCAGGGGGGAAAGATATTTTTCCATCCTCCATAGGTATTAGCACTGTGTTTGAAATGACTCAGGAAAGGTTGAGAAAACAGCAGTGGGATGTATATGGGTACAGTTTAGCAGATTACATCCATCAGGCCACCAGAATGCTGACACGTAGATCGGGGAAGGGTGGAAAAGTATCCTTCTACTCACCTTTTCCAAACTGGTTACCCACAATGTCAAACGCCTGCAGCTGCATATGAACAAAGAGGATCTGGAAGTTCCTCTCCAAGGTGAAGGTTTGCCTGCTGGCACACTTAAAGGAATTCCCCAGCCTTGTTGTGAACAGCTTCTCATTTAAGGCTGCATAGTAAAGCATACCTGGAGACCAGAGAGAGACAGATGAGAATCCACATTGACTCCACTGGAACCAACTTCTTTCTGAGGTAAATTGGTCCCAGAGGTAATTAAAGCATGGACATTTTCTCCATAAACTATCACTTATTCTTCTTACATGTTTAAATGAGTGCTTTAACTATCAATGGGCAACTCAGCTGAGCTTAGGTATGAAAAAGTGGCTAAAATTTCAGATGCTTCTTCAAATCACAGTTTAACAAATTGAGTCTGCAAGAGTAGGTTAGAATTCTCACAGAAGCAGGCAAGGTTTGAAGTAATCTCTATTCTGAAAGAGTGGGGCAGGGAAAGCTTTTGAAATCAAAAAGAAAATGTGATAATAGTGATGTAACTGCAGCCAGGTCCCTTCTCTTCCATTTTTATACCATAAGATTTAGGTGAATGATACGTTGAAAGCTTGATAAAACACATATTTGCAAAATCCAGTGTTTTAAAGATCTGAAAGCTTATCCCATACCCAGAACAGTTTGATACGAAATTAAGACAGGGTAAAATCACTGACCTTCAAAAGATAACTGTATTCTGCTTTCAATTTTAGTGACAGAGTAACTTGGAGCTTGCTGCAAAAGAAGATGTATCTTTATTCACAATACATACTCATATTTGCAGGGGAAAGAAACACAGCTTACCTCAGCAAAATGGTCATGAAGAATTTCCCAAAGAAACACTTTGTAAAGCATCAGAGCTTTGAGACCCAAGAATCAACTCTCTTGGATGTGTTTTTCTTTTCCCAATCTCAGCTGCATCACCAGTTCAGTTCAGTGAAACGGGTCCATGCTGGTGTCATTTTACACAAGCTGCTCAAGCTGGGCACTCATGGGATACTTGTGATAACCAAAAGTAGGAAGACTGCTGACATGGCAAGCAGCTGGTACAACAGCACAGAACAAAACTTCCTGCCAAGTGTCCTGGCTGCATGTGCCCTGAAACCCTGGTGCAACCTGGACACTGGCCTCTCCTGGAGTGTCACAGGGTGAGAGCCAGCCCTGGGAACTTCCCCCTGGTAGCAGTGTTGGAGTAAATGTGATGCCTCATGCAGCAGCCCTGCTACCCAGTTTAATTCCTGCTGTGAACACACAGGGACTGGTGAGTGCAGCTGGTGGATAAATGGCAGTAGACGTTAATGTCTCCTGTGCTGCCAATTAAAAACTGGTAGGATGGAGAGGGAAAATTGAACAAAGAAATACACCAGAGAAGAGTTTCTCAACATTATTCCAACTGAAAGACATAATTATGTGGAACATGGCCATTTTTGGGTGGCAGTGCTTTTTTTTTTGTTTGGCCATAGTTAAAAACTTTGCTTGGGGAAAACACCTGCTCCTACTTCACATCTTGTGGGTTGGTTACACAACTTCCTTTTTTCAAGCCCTTTGCAGAGGCCGTGGGAGTGGTGAGCACTGGAGCAGCCCCTCTCCTCTGCCACCCCAGCTGGCCTGAGCCAGCTCCTCTCCCACCAGGGACAGCCACAAGTGCCACTGCTGGAGCGCTCCTGCTTCAAAGCACCCAGAGAGGCTGTGGGGACCAAACACAAAAAGCCAGCAGCAAACTGTTTTCTTATTAACTTGAATTTCAAAGCAGTCCAAGCTGAGCCCTGCTATGCTCTTGAGGCTTATCTTTAAGTGGAGGGTGCATTGTCTAATGCTGTGCCAAAAACCACGTTTTTCAGGGCAAGACAGGTCAAGCACCTCCTAAAGGTTCACATCACTCTCCTTAGCACTGCTGCAGCCTGGGGCTTTTGTGGGTGCTTGAATCCCTAGCCTTTCTCTAAGGATTCTTGTTTCACCAAAAATGCTCCTCTTGTTGCAGGAAGCACACATTTAAAGCAAACACTCAGAGTCTGAATTGATCCTTTGTTTTGAAAGAGCTCCATCATTTTTTATCTTACTTTTCCTCTGTACTCTTAGAAAACTTTTTGCCAAAAGCTAAGATGACTGCTAATCGAAATATTTTCTCTGCTCAAGAATAAATGACACATGTGGGGTATAATTTGCTGTTCCCTCTTGGACTTTCTATGAGAATGACTGATTAACCAGTTGCACTTTTCTTAATTCTCTCAAATTTGAGCTTGCAACTAGGCTGCAAGACTGACACTTTAGCTTGATTAATTGAAGGACACAGATCAGCAGTGATGGCCAGATGCATCTCTCAGCTGCTGTGGAGCTCCAGGGCGTGGTCTTGATGTTCATTACACCTGCCAGAGTTTGATGGGATCCAACACATGCCATGTTCCTGCCCATTCCTCCCTGCCCATTAATGACTTTATACACAGTGTTAGTTCTGTTTTACCTCTGCTGGCATCATCACCCAGCCCTTTCAGCTTGTAGATAAATTGTCCTGCCTCCCAAAATGTGGAAATGCCCAAGTTAGCAAGAGGATGGCTGCACTCAGCGATTTTCTCCTGCTTATAATAGCTGTAGCACTCTTGGTAGCTTGTTTTACAGCCACACCTACATATGATGTGGCCCCAGTGGGGAACATGGAATTAACAGATACAGAGTCAAAAACAAAGCTTAGTTTCCCACTGTGTAAGTAAGATCTCTCATCTTGCCCAAGTTTCTGTGTGTGTTTATAGGTCTTCCTGGTGTGTGGTACACTTTAAGGCCACTTATCAACAATTTTGTTGTTGCAGTTTACTAGTTTGGTATTTTCCACTCAGAAATTAGATGAAATTAGACTCCTTCAGCTGTGGATGTGTCATGACTCCTGGGCACTTAAAATTGCATAGGCTGTCCTTTGAATTTTACAACCCCAGCTGGCTTTTGGGGGAAGCAAATGGCTGAGAGCAACTTGACAGTGTGAGTCAGAGCTCCCAGCACACCTTGTTCCTGCACAGGGACTCCAGTTCCAAGCCCTTTCCCATTGCACAACTCCACCACAAATAGCAGACCTGACCTTTCCTCCCATGAGACTTTTACCTATGCAAAAAAAAGAGAGTCAGATTTTGCTTGGCTATTCCTAGACTTTGTGCTGCTTGATGGGCAGCTTTAACACTGCTCTCTGGCACTTTCTGTCAGAGGATGGCAGAGTACTGTGCTTACCCTTCACTTCCAAATTTAAAGTTCAAACAGACCTGATTTAACACTGAAGTCAGTTGTACTGCAGGCACAACATTGCACCAGGCAGCCTCCAGAGGTATTTTCCAACCTGAATTAATTAAACCATGGTTCTACAGTTCTACCCCTTTGGGAAGAACAGGAGTAACCATGCATTATATACAGATGGAAAACAAGCACAGAGATAGAAAAATGCCTTTTCCCACAGCTCAAGCTGGATCAAAGGCAGCCTAAGTTCTTGCTTCCCAGTCCTAAACACTCCTTCCCTTTAAATGCAGCAATTACCTTTACAAAGATGATGTTTACAAATCCTCCACTAAAAGTTAAGTTCAGCTGAGACTGCACCATCCCACAGCTTCCAGATATCTTTGTCGCATTGGGGTTGACAGTCACATATTCCATCTGCTCCTGTAGAGAGAAGAGATATTGCAGGGCTGTTGATGAAGAGGAGCAGGGAACTTAAAAACAAACATGCAGAGATTTAATAACTTTTAAACATGCAGAGATTTGCCCTTTTTTTGCCCCTAGACAGGCTCTGTGTGGTGAATGAACCAGCCAGTGGTGGTGGCAGCCCTGCCAGGGTCATTCCCCACTTGCAAACCAGCACTGGTCTGACACATCACTGAGTTGTTCCAGTGCATTAAGCTGGCAGAAAACACTGAGTTTCTGTTCATTCAGTGAACTGATATGATTCAGGCAGGGTCAGGTGAGTATGAGTGGTAATTTATAAAGAGGGAGCACCTTATGATTATAAACATCTCATTATGGTCTGGTGAGGGTGAGAATCCTGCTCCCTGCCTGGCTTCTGCCAGGACAAGGGATGAAAATTCCCTTTACCAACATTAGACAGTCATCCAGGGTATTCATACATCAAACATAAATGTTTGTATTTGTAACAGGGATGGCTCGAGCATAAGAACTCCAGAGCCTGAGGATATAGCTCCATGTGTTGTATTAATGGAGGCTACAAAACCTTGAGCCTGAGGAACACAATTGCCATTTCAGGTTGTATGATATCTTTTGCTGAATCATTCTCAGTGGATCACTTCTAGGAGAGACAACCAGCTCTTCAGGAGTCCCCGTGATCCTAAAATGTCCATACATCAGCATCAGGACAACCTACCTCTAAATCCACGTCTGTGAAGAGGAAATTGCTTGCTTTTGTTGCAACTCACAAGGTCAAGCTCTTACCTGAAGTCAGTTCAGATTTTAGCCAATCTCCCATTCTGGGAAGCACAAATAACCCTGCAGGCTGATCTCCTGCCCCAGCATTGCTCCCACACAAACACCACTGAAGTAAGAAAGCACCTTTACACCCTCTTGGCATCATCATCACACAGGCCAAAGTACAGCAGCTGGGACGCTGTGGCACATGAGGGGCCTGAGACTGGCAGCAAACCACTTATTCTGATCATAGAAGCTAATTCTGAAAATGGCTTGGAAAGAGGAAGAATAAACTCCAGCTAATGAATGAAGTCACTCCAAAGCTCGGTTCCCTGAGCTCTCACCTGTTGTGTATTCCGAGCCATCAGCTGCAGACCCATGACAGCTTTGATGCAGGTCCTGTTCCCATCAGAAAGGGTGTAGGTGCCAGTGGGGATGGCAGAGGGCTGTGGGGTGGGAGGGGGTCTCACTGTGCTGGCAGGGGACGTGGGGGCTGTGTGTGTCCCTGCGTGGGTGGCTGTGCTGTTGGCCGTGGCTGTTGGACCGGTCGTGGCTGTTGTTTGTCTCTGCGTGCTGGTGGCTGCAGAGGCAGGGCCGCTGCCCGGGGTGCTCGCCGTCTCGTGCTTCAGGGAGGTGTTGGTGGCCACTGCTGTAGCTCCCGTGGTCACACCTGGTCCTCTGCCGTGCCCGGTGGAGGACACAGGGGGGATGGTTGTGTTCCTCACGGCTGCTGTACCCGAGGGCACTGCCGGGGCCGTGGCTGTGCTGGGGCTGTCTGTGCTTGTTGTGGAATCCGTGCCTGCTCCTGCCTGGGCTGCCGTGGGCTGGCCTGGAGCTGATGCTGCCTGGAGCTGCTCCGTTGTCTGCTCAGCTGTTCTGTGGCTCATGGGTGTTGTTTGAAGAGGGCCTGTGCTGTTAAAATGAACTGTGGTGCTTTGATGGGGTGAAGAATGATAAAGGGAAAATGGCTGAGCAGAAGTAGCCATTTGGTGGAAGGATGTGGTTTCTGAAGACAGTTCGACCCCCAAGGCCACTTCAGGAAAGCAGGAGGAAAATGCTGCAAAGAAACTAAAGTCAGTAGTCTAGAAACCTTTACATTTACCTTAACATACCTGCACTGGTTTTGTTATCAAATGGGTGATACAATTTCACTCTTCATTTGGCTCCAGTCATGACTGGAGAGTGAAAGCAGACACCCTGTAGGACTATCCACAGCTAGGCACCACTCCTCCGTTTCATACCTCTGCGTATTCCCATTCCAATGGAGAACACTGGCTCCCAGCTCTCCACACACTGAGGAACCAGACCTTGCACAATCCCCAGGCAGCACAAGAATTCCCTGCAGGGAATTCCTGTAGTTCAGCACGATTTGCTGGAAGCAAATTGTCGAGGTTTAAGGAAAATGAAGTGGGTGTAGCAGCCAAAGGGGTTGTTGGTTTCTTACCAACAAAGTGTAGAGAAAGGGGATGTGTCTGTGTGAGTGAAGGAAGTGAGGCAGTGCAATGGTCTTACAGTGATTCACAACATCTGGGAAACCAGTCTGGGAACAGGGAAATTCCAGGTATTTATTTATGGTTTTGTTGTAGCCATGTCAGCTTGAACCCTAGAGTTTTTCCTCCTGGAAGAACCCAAAGAAAGACCATCCCTCTTAGTAATGAGCTTTCAGAAATAAAAAAAAAAAAAAAAAAAAAAAACAAGGTGCAGCACCCAGGAGCATTTTGGACTACATCACAAAATAGTTACAGCACCAAAATTATGCTTCCACCTAATAACATTTACAGAAACATGTCCTTTGCAGAAATGGAAAAAAAAAATCTGTCTCCTAAATGTAAATACAGAAGTGAACAAAAAACCAAAAAGTGGGAAAGTACATTGTAGAATATTTGAATGTCACAATTCTTCTGTTTGAGTCTTTGTGAGTATGCAACAAGCCTCTGGAAAGACAAGGTCAAGTTAAAGAAATAAATCACTGATGTATGTGAATTCTTTTATGTACGTGAAGATATAGGTGTAGTTAAATGCTTTTCTGCCTAAATTAGTAAGAAGACAGAGATAAATTCTCCAGTTTGGAGACATAAGGGACCCAAAAGTCCAAGATAGTTCATATTCCCAGCAGTACAACTCCACAGAGAATGGCTCAACATGTCTGCATTCACTGTACACTGGTTCTTTCAAAGAAATTTCTCATGAATCAGTGTCAAAGTTGATGGCAGGCAGGCTGCTGTGATTAGGATTTTAGGACAGCTTGATGCCAGAGGCATATTTAGAGTGAAAACGGCTGAAATCTCATGAGTTCTTCCATTTATTCATTTATTTATTGACACTCATCATGAACAGAGATCTTCAGTAATAGCTAAATTCACAAAATCTAGCCATTTTTGGATACATATAATCTAAGTAAGAATAATAAAACTTACTGAGTTTTGAATCAAATTTAAGATAAAAAAAATCAAAGAAACAAGAGCAGATGCACAGATCTGAACCCTTACCACAATTTTCCATTGAAAATGGCTACGCTGGAGAAGAGCAGAAATATAGATGTAAATATTCCATACTCCTAAAATTGCCTGGGTTTCACTCTGAGCTGTACAGAACACACCTGACTGCCACTTTAGGTGTTACCATCAAAGTGCAACTTGAGGCAGTTGAAAAACCTCAACAAATATTGTGATTTTTCTCAAAATGAACCTAAAAATACATAATTCATATAATACTTTAGTTCATTTTCTGTCTTTCCCCATGCTTTACCCCAGCTGGTGCAGAGCTGTTAATCAGATGACTAATGTCCTTCTGTGGGGCCAGGGGAAAGCCAGAGCAGTTGCCATGCACCAGTTATGGGTAGCTGCATCCGAGTGTATCAGCATGATAAAAACAAGAAAGAAGAAGTTGCAATTTTCACTCTTTCTTCCCTTCTAAGACTGTGAAACAACCCATATTTAAATTTATGCAAGTCCTAAATTGTAGGCCTTAGTTTTCCGTTCACAGATTAGTTTTGATTATTGATCAGGTAACACACATGTAGAAATAAATATTATTGAAGTGACATTAGAATGCCACCCATAGCTTTTGAATGAAACTCCTCAAAAGGTCATTTCAGCCCAATTGTTTTTCATTAATCAGCCAGACAGGGTCACCTGAGGGGTAAAGCCAGAAATGTGTTTGGAATGACCCATGGCTCTTGCTCACTGGGTGACTACCAGGCAGGTGTTACAGTGGGAAGCTGAGTGCTCAGTGCCATGGCTTTCCTGTGCCATTTCTCAGCCTGTCCTGGGGTGTGTGATAGAAACTCTTACTGGGGATTTTTTTTCCCTTTTCATCTAACCACACTCATCTGTTCAGCTGCCCAGCAGGCTTTTTCTGCACCAATTATGTTTCATTTCCTGTCTGTATAGAAAAGACTTGACTTTGTGCCATTAATAAAACATCATTAAAGAAAATATCAAAAATGGGTTAAGAACAGAGGAAACAAGTTCTTTCTGGTCAAAAGTGATTGCTGACCACTGAATTATTAGTGTTGCTTCTCAGTCTGATCTTGCTCTCCCTTTCATTTGTATGTTTTGAGGCTACTTCAGCAGACTTTGGATATGAAGCAGGCATGGGAAAGCAGAGATATATATAGCAGGAACAGCTCGTGGTTGAGACCCTGGGCACTTTCCCTTCTCATGGACTGGGAGGGGAACAGGGGCTGTTCTTTGTGTGATCCCCATGTGCCAGTGGCAAAATACACCCAACAGTGAGCTCAAACCCTTGGCCATTCCACAGATTAAATCACATTTTGTCTCTCTTCATCAGGCAAACTTGGTGCTGCTGCAGGTGTTGAGCAGTGACTCAAAGCACTGGGAGATTTCCCTCATATGTATGGCTCCCCAGATTTTCAGAGCAGCATTAAAGACCAAATGGTGACTCTGTGGGGTTTGTCATTGAGAGAAGCCCCAGCCTGTCTTTTCCAAGCCCTTGCCTCACTCCTGCTTTCCTG
>VZTT01010281.1:8647-36725 GCA_013400855.1 Buphagus erythrorhynchus | reverse complement strand
TGCTGCATCCACCTTGCAAACCAGCCAGGCCAGGGGCAGTGTGAGCTGCTCTGCCTGGTACCTCACTCCTTCCTCTGCTCCCAGTAGTGTGTTCAGCTCAGCCACAGCCCAAGCGGGGCTGTTCACACCAGGATTGTGCTTCTGCTCCGTTGTTTCATCTTGGACTCAAGTCCTGTAGTGAAGGGTGTCAGGGCCTGAGCACTGGGCAGTGCTAAACCCAGAAGTCTACTCAGCACCAAGAGAAAGCAAGGAGGAACAGAGGCATGGGTCCATGTTTACCCTTGTAATAAGATAAATAATTGGAGATGGGATTGCTCAGTCCCTTCCCTGGGAACTCATGCTCAGCAGGCCAAACTCAGGACGAGCAGACAGATGTGAAACTGCTGTCCTGAAGGCAACCACAGCTGCCTACTTCAGGGCTGGGTATGACCCACTGCTCACCATTTCCCCCATGTTTACTGGAGAACATTCTGCTTTGCTCCCCTAGGGCAGGAGCAGAGGGGCTGTTGGACTTCCCAAAGCATCAGTGGGTCGGGATGATTCTCCACCTGGGACACAGGGGCCAGAGGAGTTGTTGGCATCACCACAGCAGAGGGAAGTCACAGCCACTTCCTGAATCCACCAGCAGCTTCCCTCAGATCTTCAGTTTGCTCCAGGCAGGAGACAGGGAAGCATCACCAGCAGCCAAGTGAACAGTTTAGAGACACTCATCTGAGCTAGCACAGCCTATTTTGCCTGGAGCAAAGGGAGGCACAAAGCAGCAGCGACAGGGCAGCATTGCCCTCCAGAGCTGGATCAGGGGAGGCCTCGCCATGAAACAGCCACGCAGGAGAGCAGGGAGAGCCTCATCCTCATCTCATCCTCTCGTGCTCCAACACTGCCACAAGAGCAGAAAGGCTTTTGCTCCTCTTGTCCACCCCGATCAAAGCTCTCATCGCTGCTTTGCAGGAGGAAGGGTACAGAAGCAGGAGCTGCCTCCTCTCCCATCTGCACGGGCTCGCTCCACATCTTCCTCCAGGGCTTGAATATGAGAAGCAACAAGCCTGGAGCGACAGCTCAGGGAGTGGGCTGGGTATGAAAGTACTGCTTGAGATGCAAGCCATGAACAAAAAAGGAATAAAAGCACTTATCAAACTCACCTGAGCAGCATGAGAAAAATACACAAATCTAAGTCCTGGGAAGAGCAGCTTTAAGGAGGAACAAGAGGGAAAATTACATTTGCAAGCAAAATGTGCCAGGAAAAACTCAGCTTGTCCTTTCCCAGTCCCTGCAAAGCCCAAGCTGTCAGTGTCTGTGGAGAGCAGCTACAAAGCACTGCTGAGACCGAGGGCTCATAACTGCTGCTGTTTTGGTTTGGGTCACATAGCCTTACCCTGATCTTATCCAGCCCCATCTCCAAGTAGCAAAACAAAAGGAAGAAGACACAGAATACTTATCACAACACAGATTTAATTTCTTAGGCAGTTATAAAATTACAAAGAGCGACGGGCTAGCAGTGAGAGCCAGACACTTGGTGAGGTGGAATGTTAGACAGAATTTTCCACTTATCGACACAGATACCAAACAGTCAGTGAGCACTGCAGGATGCAGGGTTTTCTCCAGGTAAGGAAGCAAATGCAAGAGCAAATAGATCCAGGTAGACCTAGGGCTGAGTCAATGCCCCACAGAAACCCAGAGCTACAGGTTTGGAGAGAAATCCCCACTCCTGAGTCAGAGACACGCAGGGTCCCTGCAGCCACATGGCCAAAGCCACAGCACTGACACCTGTAACGAGCACAAGGGCAGCCGTTTGCAAGCCACAATTACAACTTCTTGCCCGTTATTTTTAAAGCAGTGTAAGATGAGATTTGCCAGTCAGAAGAGCATTAAAATGAAGGCATGTCATGATTAGAAAAATAGGAATTTGCTGAATTCCTTTGGTACAACTGGAATCTGAAAGGATTTATTTACAGTCAGAGCCATGCTTTCTTCATTGCAAGCCTTTCACAGGCCAGCAGATTCCAGGAAAAGAAAGCCCTGCTCTCCACATATGGAGAAGACATGTGGGCCTTGCTGTCAGATATTAACAGGTTAAATAAAGTTGACTGTTAGCCAGGACAGCTGGAGCACAGAATAAAACTTCCCAGACCTCTGCAGTGATTAATCCCCACCAACGCTTTGGACAAAGACTCCTGTCGCTCTGCAAGCGCAGCAGAGCATCTGCACACGCCAGTGGGATACTGAACAGCTCAGCAACCCACAGGGAAAGAAATTCTACTGTCCTACTGCACACTGGTTGGTGCTAATGCCATTACTGGAGCCAAGAAAGCACAGCATGGGATGTAACAGAGAGCTGTGCTTGGGCTCAGCACTCACCCAGCCCAGTGCTCCTCTGCTCACTCCTCCATTTTCACTATTCCACACAGGTCAGACCAAGTTTCCTCTGTGCAGACACCTGTCACTGCATTAAAGGTCTTCTCAGGTATTTATTTGCATTCAGGCAGACTTGAAAAGCCACCACCTCCACCCCCACTCTCTGCAAAACACAGCCAAGAAACTCGCCGTGCAGGACCCAGAGCAGCAAGGTACAAGCACACACCTGATCCCAGAGGGAGCACTCGTGCCAATGTCTTGTTGAACAGGGCATCAGAACAAACAGCTTTTACCAACCTCTTGATGCTTTCTACTTCCTCCTCCTCCTCTGCCAGGCCCTGCCTTTTAACTGCTAGATTCGTATCTATCACTTGTATTTTGGAAACAGTGACATAAGAAGAGACCAGGGCAGATAAAAGCTTTCTGCCTGAGAACTTGAAGTACAGAGTAAACAGACAGATGTCGAGACAGCAGCCAAGGACCTGCACTCACTGCCCATTTGCACATCAAGAGAAACAGCTCCCTCCCTACGGTACTCACTGGGAACTGATCCCACTGCAAGCTAAGACCTGAGTTTAGGATTCCAGGTTTTTCAGTGTTCCCCCCTCCCCAGCTTTGGTTGTTTCAGTTCTCTGCCTCAACCCTCCACTGAGTTAAAAGCTATCAAGAAGTGCAGCCCATATGGAGAGAGAGAGACAGGGTGTACAGAACAAACACTGTCCTTCCAAGGAAGGTCAGTCCAAACTGAGAGGAGCTGCACAGGTGTTCCCATATCCTGTGACCAGGAGCTTGTGGCCACAGCACAGGGCTCGATCCTCCTTGGCTTACCCTGGGTCTATCACAGCATCAGAACAGAAATGTTTAGACACCACCTGATTCACAGAGAACAACAGTGCAATCACATATCCCACACTCAGGTGAGGATGCAGCTGCAAACAGCATTTCTGGTTATGTTAAAAAAAAAAAAAAAAGAAAAAAAAGAAATACATCTTTGTGTCACTGGGATAAACCCCCAACCTGAAAGGCTTCTAACTTTGGTAGCACACCACAACAGGGTGGTTACTGAGGGCCTAAGGCTATCACAGGGAAATTACATCAGTCATGTTTTATCTGAGAAAAAGTTTATATCCTCATGCAATGAACTTAAGACAAACTATTGTCACCACTCTTAAATACACAGCCAGTGGGGACCAGAAACGACCTGCTCAACCCTACTAGCTGGTCAATAACCTCAGAACATTAATATTTTTGCTCTATAAAAAGATTTTCTCAGTTACAACAGCAAGAAGATAATTTTAACTGGCTTTCAGCTTCTATTTAAGAGTGAACCAAGTAGGGCACAGCAATTCCACAGTGTGTGGCTCAGGAGCAGGAACACACTACAGCATATGGAAGACACAAATACAGTGAATATGGGATCTCCTACTCACCTGTGGAAAATAAGACATGAAAATTAAGAAGGGAATAAAATTAGTACAATAAATGATCTCCATTTTTAACAGTGAAGTTAGTAATTACATTTAGGGGTGTAACATGGCCT
Source organism: Buphagus erythrorhynchus (assembly GCA_013400855.1). Classification (NCBI taxonomy): domain Eukaryota; kingdom Metazoa; phylum Chordata; class Aves; order Passeriformes; family Sturnidae; genus Buphagus; species Buphagus erythrorhynchus. The sequence goes on along the minus strand of VZTT01010281.1, from coordinate 32,833 downwards.
TTGTTACACTCAAGAGCTGTAAAACTTGTGTGCTTAGCAGACCTGTGTTGCTGGTGCATGTTCACTGCTAACTGTGCTTGTGGAGTAACCTCCAATGATGTTATCAGGAATGTTAACCAGCTTTAGTCTGGAATGAGCAGACATCTCCTGGGTGCTTCAGTTTGCCAGCAAAGCTCACTGAGCTTATATTTACTTCAAGACTTGTATTTCACTCTGCAGCTCGGAACATCACAGCAAAGCTGAGAGCAGTAAAGCAGAATATAAATAAATAAATAACTGCAGACCATGGAATTGAGTTGTCAGCCAGACCTTAAAGTCAAGAGACTAAGTGAGATTTCAGCATGACTCAGGGGTTTGCTGTGAACGTGCTGGGTTCTGGAGAGAACACCACAAGCCACTCCAACCAACTACTTAGGACAGTCAAGGGTTTGCAGTGAATAAACAAGCCTGATCCCTTCTCTCCCACACACATTTGTGTACAAACACCTTCCACTGACATGGATTCACAGCAGCCTCCCTGACAGAGCTCTCCTGGCAGGGGCTGCCACCTTCTTTGTACTTGTAGAGGCAGGGGAAGCCCATCTGCCCACACAGGGCTTTGGGGACAGAGCCCACTGCCTGCTACTGCTCCAGGGAAGACTTGCTCACGATACTGAACCCTCAAAGAGCATCACTGCCTAGTGTGGTAGGGAGTTCACACATAGCTGGAGCACTCAGCCTCTGTCCTCCTCTCAAGATCTGCAATTTCCTTGCCTCTTTTTATATTTACTTCTTTGCAAGCAGTCAGTAGAGGGAAAGGAAACAACCACATTGCTACACAGAAGGCAAAGCAGGCTTGTTTTGGCAAAGGGAAGTAACACTCACCAAGTACTTCACTAATCACTTGCTCAATAACTGTTATCCAAGACTTAGGAGAAGGCACATTACAACCCTAAAAATAGTCTGCAGCACTGCTCAGCCTTGGAAAGCCCTAGACAGTGTCAGGGCAGTTAAGGATTTATTCCAAAACTGCCAAAGAAACTACCAGTCCTTGAGTGCATCATAAGAGGTACTCTGAGGAGAGGGGGAATGGAAAAAAAAAACCCAGGAAAGAAAAGAAAAGCATTGTTATTCAGCAGTAGAGAATCCAGAAGTAAATTAAATTTTCAAAATCATTTATATTTACATCAGTATCTGAAAAAAAATAAAAATCAAGAACTTTCACTATTGGAGCAGTACACTCAGCCCCAGATTGAGAAGAAGCAGGAATTGAGAGCCTTCTAGCAGGAAACCTTAAGGCTGTTTATAGAGTGGGGCTGCCAAACTCTACAGGGACTTCTCTCCAGCCTGACAGAATCCTTGCTTTGGATAATTTAAAAAAGGTATAAAAAAAGGTTATTGCTACTCTGCCAAGAAAACAGGACAAACTACAGGAAAGAAAGAAAGTGCATTCCAAGTCTTTTCTCAAAAACCCACAAGCTTATCAGCCACCACAGGCTACAGACACCCAAGTACCAAAGGTGTACAGACAAGATTCCCTAACAATCCTTCCCTCATTCTAGCTCTTCTTCCTGCTGCAATTCCTTCCCTTCCCTGTAAAGGCACTTTCTATATTCTATATCCTTACGCAGGGAAACACTTCCAGTTTTCCATCCCAACAAACAGAACAGTCCCACAAATACACAACATTCAGAAGGAATTTTAATTAACAAAATGGTCCAGGAAAGGGAAGGGAGAACCCAAAAAAACCAGGCCATTGCATTTGAAAGGTTGCATGTCAGTCACTAGGTATGCCTGCAAGCCCATGCACAGGAAACCATTTGGACCTTTGTCAGTGCAGAACTAGTCTCAGCTTCCAGAACCACTTCTCTACTCCTTCCTTATATAGGCTAAATATTATATACATATATAAAAAAAATACAAACTTGAGTTTGTTATAAAGTGGCTTCTCTCTCTCTCTCCCCCCCTCCTATGCTTGCTTGGCACATGAATGCATGCAAAGCTAAGTAGGCTCTGAGGGCTGCACAAACAGCAGGTTTTGGCAACAAAAAAAATAAACACAGCTAAAATAGATAAGCAAGATTAAAAGCCACTGAATTGAAAACCATATATTTTTCCAATTGTATAGAATTAGAACTACAGCTACGACTTAAAACTGTAAGAGTCTGTCATCCTCTCTCCCAACTCATGTCAAAGTTCATAGCAGCATAACACGAGATTCCTCAAGAAACATCAAGCCAGTGTTCTCTGCTTCAGGAGTGAGTTCACAGGTCCAAGTTTAGTCTGTCCGAAGGATCATGGGGGGATGCTCACTGTCTTCGTCCAATCTAAGTGAGCTGGTTTCATCTTCCAGGCAAGCTCCACCCACAGCACCCAGGTCATCCGTATAGGCTGGAGAGAAAGGAACAAGGAATTGGGGAATCAGCAGCAACAAAGTAAGGCTTGGATCCAGAGTGAATGAGTAGAGCTGAGTACCAGGCGTTACTTGAAATAGTTTCACTGCCACCCTATGTTTGTTTTTATCATGACTGTGTTTCTCCAAGCCAAGAGCAGTTCATGATCAAAATTTAACTCCTGTGTGTGTGCAATGCACACTGGATCTTTGGGCAGGCTGGTGCTTTTAGTCTCCACTAAGGCAGTACAGTACAGACTCTGGTATGTGCTGACTGCCCTCCCTTTGCAGCGAGGCACTAACCTGGGTGCCAGAAGTGGCAAAAGCTCCACTGACTTGGAGAGCTGCAGCATAAACTAAGTTCTCATCCTCTTGATTTAACAGAGCAGTGAATCAGGCTAAAGGTCGCTGTTCCCATAAAGGAACAACAGCAGCATTTATCAACCTTTTGTAAAAAAATTTTAATAAAAAGGGAGCAGGGCTATGATTCAGATGCTTTGCACAAGGTCTGGGTGTAGAACTGCCTCAAGCACCATGTGGCAAGTACTGAAACTACCACTACAGCAATCAACCACAACTCAAGACAAAATTCTACCCAGAAAGCAGCAAGACAAGCAATCCATCTACAGGAAGCTACTGCACACCACGAGGGCTCTTTTCCTGCTGCTCACCAAGGCTCCACCTCGCACGCGCGGTTACGCAAAGCTCGGTGCGGATGTGGACCAGCTCACGCAGCCATCTAGAAGGAAGCAACAGGCAGAGGTGCTCCCTGCCCCACTCCCAGCCTTCTCCTTACCATGCCTGGTGGGTGAGGAAGGCACATATGTACCTTTAGTCACAGCAGCACTGTACGTCTGTGCCACCAACGGCCGGTCGTGCGATGCAGATTCCAGAATTTCGTTGGCGGGCTCCATGCTGCCATCGAGCCTGCCAGCAAGAGAGGGGTTAACTGGAGAGGTGATCTGCCTGGGCACAAGACAGCTTTCAGCTACAGGAAAGTATTTCATCTGATGTGCAAGAATAATGTATATAGAAATGCAACAGGAGGAACTTGGTCCCTCTATTCCAGAGGCCAGGCTAGAAAGCACCTGACAACATGAGTATTCAATACACCTGACAACTTGGTTTTTCTCTGAAGACTCATCAGCATCATATTTGCCTCTAACACAGCATCAGGATCTAAATCCTAGTAACTCATAGTAGGAAAAGAAGACTCAAAACAAGACTGCATGATTAAAAAACCCCATTCCAATCAGCAATATTGTAGGTTGAGCTCTGTCACAACAGAAACGGATGCTTCATACACAGATAATAGAAAGCTCTCTAGAGAAAGTATTAGAGCATTTCAAAGATTAACAACTTGGTAAAAGCTTCACTTTATGAGGCTTCACTTCATCTCTAACCAGAGGTCATGCCTTCAAATGTTCAGATAAATGTATGATTTTTGACCATAATTGTAGGTTGACCAAAGCTGCAAACCTGAATTATCATCACGAGTTATTATCTTTAATTCTATGATTGATCACGTAATTTGACTGTATTACCCTAGCTTTTCCTGCCAACCCTTACTGAAAAACAGTGCATAGTCCTATTTCTGTAAGTGTTCTACAGTACTATTACAGAACACCAGCTGCCTGACCTATATGCAAGGAAGTTTAATAAGGACACCAGCAGAGAGAGAACAGGGATAATTTCACAGGCCAGTTTCCCCTCTGTGAAGTCAGAGTAGGATCTTTCTCATGTTTGTAACCACTTCATTTATTGATGAAGAGGACGGTGTCACACGTTTCAAATTCTTGTTTAAGTAATTCAACTCAAAATGCCAAGAGGAAACAGGAGCACAGAGAGAACAGTGATTGATCCCTCCCTGCACGGGGACAGGGTTCAGTTTCTGCTGGTAAAGCGGTGCTTGGTGTAGTGGATACCTGGAATGAAGGCTCAGGGGGATTCTGAAGTTACTCATTTATGTCAGAGGTCTGGAAAAAGATTAGTTTGAAGAAACGAGCTGCTCTAAGTTAGATTTTTCCAGAACAGAACTAAGTTGGAGAAAAAACTGGATTTTGAGAGGAAATAAAATACAACAGTTCTCAGCTAACGTGGACTTACTTGTGCTGCTTCATTAGTGTGCACTCGCCTCCCTCCTGGGGGTCTAAGTTGTACATGTAGAGATATCCATCAGCAGCTCCCACCAGCAAACGAGGGATCTTCTGGATTCTAGAAAGGTTTAGAGCAGAAGTTATTAAATAACAGATTATTAAACAAAAGATTATCAAATAACATAAGAAAGCATGCTCTCCTCCCTTCCCACAATTTAATCGTTAGACTTGATCTCAGAGGGTTTTTCCAACCTAAATGATTCTATGACTTTAAGGCATTATTTTCCACACTTTTGCTCCTGGACAGGGAATGCTGTTAACAGTTAGAGCACCCAGGAAAGAACCCTGTGTAAAAAATTTACAGCATAACCACATTCTGGGGCTAACAGGATGCCACAGCAATCAAGCAATTACATATAATCACTAAAAAAACAGATTCAGAAGTTACCATCCTGCTATCAAGCATTGTGCAACTCCAGAGACAAATATTCTAACGGGAAGGATTTACTTATTTGAGAAATGTTACAAAGCTTAATTATTGCTTAAAGGGTGCTTTGAGATCAGAGAAGTGAAAGCATAGACATGAAGTCAATTTAGCATAAAAAACTATAAAATCCCTACAAAGTACGTTTACTACTGCTCAGCTTATTACTTTGGTAGCTGTGCCAAATGGGACCTGCCTTTGAGGAAGACAGCATAAAAGATTAGATTTAGTCCTCAAAATTAACTTTAATGAATGCTACGCTGTTTTAGAGACAAGAATTATATGAACTTGCTTTCAAAGACTTCTTTAATGGTTAGGCTGGATTGCCTAATTTTGCAATTCACTAACAACATACAGCATCACCCTCCATAGTACTAATGGAAACAAAAGCCATAAAAGCCCACGGGTCTGATCTCAATATTCTTGTTTCAAAATTAAAAGACATCTTTAGAAGACATCTTTAAACAACACTTAGAAATGGGCTATTCCTATCCAAATATCATGTCCTTTCCTCCTTCTCTCACAGGACTGTGAGGTGTTAGCTCTGCCACGTTGCTCTGAAACTGGAATGATGACAGGTTACCCACTGCTCTGCTGCAGATGAAGCTGTGTTTTACAGTGGCAGCCTCTGCAGAGCCCAAACAGCCCAGCAGGCTGGGGAGTGCAGGCCCCATTTCTGTACTCACGTGGCGAGTGCACAGATGTTTTTGTGCCCACAGAAGGGCAGACGGACTGTAGCAAAGGCTCTACCCTGGTTGAACATCTCTGTTACTTGAGAGGGCAGATAGCTCGTTGAGGCCATCAGTACTTTTCCAAAGTAGCCTGTCCAGGTTGTAGGCTCTTCCTGAGGTCTACAAGGCAGAAGAGAAAAGTGTGTAAACACTTGAAAAGATTTTATTTTAAAAGTTATTAAGCAGATGTTTCTCTTCAGAAGAACTAACACCCTTAAGAATTCTAACACACTTCATTTATGCTACAGGACAAAATGTGTCCTCCAGTACCCTCAGCCTGTTATTTAAGCATGTTTGATTGTAAACTGATACTTTTGCATATAAGACTGCATTTTATAACATTCATTATACAAGAACAGAATCTGCTGGAAAGCATCACGCTTCGGGATTTTATTAATCTGTTTATCACTAAGCAAATCATTGTTTCCAGTAACTTCCACTGAAATGGAATTACAACTGTCCTCTCAAATCATAAATAGGAACACTTTACAACTTGGTGCCTTTTAAAGCCCCCTGCATGCAGCTGGAAGGCTTTGCTGAGATAGCTTTTCCCATACGGATTTCAGAGGAGGTGAAACAAATGTAACTGAAAATGTTAAAACTGCTCCACATTCCTCTGTGAAGGATGGCCAAGTTCTCTTTGGCAGAAAACATCTTTTCTACTCAGTGGGAGAACAGTACACAGCTCAGCTGCAGTTGCTGATTCATAAGTGACTTCTTATGCCCTTTACTTTGCAGTAAAAGTTCAAAAGAAGTCTGTCCACACTTTTGAGAACTCATTCTGTTGAGTACAGTCAACTTTTAAGCCTTTTCCTTGAAAAATCTAAGGCACCTTTGAAACCTACTTTTCTTTCACAGTCTCAAGTTTGAAGATATGCACTGTCTCTGTGTTACTGGATGCAGACAGAAACATCCCATCCATGCTGAAAGCCAATGAACAGATGCTCACACACCTGGGAAAAAAGAAAAAAGAGAAGAAAAACAAGTCAAATTCTTTGGCTCAGTTAAGAAGATTTCTAAAGTCACCATTACTTTGCAAGTAAGAAAAAAAAACCCTTCAATAATAAGCATTCTGAATTCTATTACAATTTCTTGAAGCTATTCAAGCATAAGATTAATGATGTTCTGCTCTGATGTTTACCAGATATGGGATCAATTAGTAACAAACTGAACTCAGTCTTACCCTGGACAAAGTACAGTGGAACCACAGAATTACTGCTTTCACAAACCACAACACCATTTCACAATGGCTATCAATGGCCACAGCATTAGAAGAGAGTAAGAATATTAGATGTACTGCCTCCAATTGCCATAAGAATACAATATATCCTCCAAAAGGTGACCCACTTTAAACAAGTTCCCTCACCAATAAATTTTTAAAAGGCAAGAGGGAGTACAATTCTGACAGGATTGATTTGTAGAATAGTCAAGTCCAAAGGAATGAAATTGGAAAACATTCAAGCTGAAACTGTTATAAGCATACATGCAGGGATGAATGAAGATGAAAACAGGCAAAAAAATCAGGATGCCAGCTCAATTGCTGAACATATTGGAAATCAACCATAAGGAATGAGAGTCAGGTAATTAACCCAGCTGAACTTTACCTCTTCACTCCCCTTCGGAATTCAAAGAGTTTCTGTCCCTCTGGAATGGAAAACACTCTTATTACTGTCCCCTGCAAAGAAAAAAATAAATAGATCATTTTTCATTTCAAGTTCATTCACTGTGTACTAGCTCTAGTGAGCAGAGTACAAGTAGAAGCAGCAAACCACTTTGCTGTTAACTCATTGCTGTGATGCAGCCCAGATACTACATGAAGTATTTATGGAGCTTGTTTGTAGGATGTGTTTGAAGAGTACAGAAACAAGAGGTGGGAGCTACTAATGCAGAGAACAAGCTGTGCATCAAAACCAGCCCTTCTTAGCATATTTGGTCATGAAAATGAGCACACTAGACAAGTACCAGGAGTGCAGTCACTTGGATGTCTTTGTGCCTTTATCAGATGCAATCAGTTATACCTTTATAGTCTAAGCTTATTACTCAAGGAGCAGAGGCTTCAGACTCTCTAATTTACACACATTACATGAACAATTTGTCATCACGTGCCAAAGACTAGCGAGGCACTTCTCTCTGTTTGGATTTTAACTGTCTTGTTTTCATTAGGAAGACAGCATCAAAACAAGACAACTAATTTCTAATAAGTATCCTGCACTAAAGGGAGAAACACTCAGAGGACTGCCCTAATTACAGCCAGATTAAAATGTTTTATTTGAATAACCTTATTATCCAACATTTCACAGCATGGAAATTGTGTCAAATATCATTAACAGATCTTAACTTAGATTTCCCATTTTAACTCTAAGCCTTCTTTTCTGGCACTTGCACATGGAACTGTGCACACTTAAAATACTTAACAACAAATTTGATTTTTATCACTGTTGGCAAAGCAATCAAAAGCTCCCTTACCTTTTCTGAGGCTGTGGCAAGTTTAGTACCACTTGCATCAAATGCCAAAGCAGCCAAGGGACTATCATGAGCTGGGATCATATTGGCAGCTCTCTGCAGAGATCAATAAAATAGAACCTTAGAATAGTACAGGTTAAAAGCTACATGTGACTTGCATATTTAAGCATATTCAAGGCAAATATGGGTCTTACTTTCTGGACAACAGCTTCAATGTTCTTTTCAGTAACTAAGCACATAAAATTATCACTGAAGCATATACATACAGAGCACAAGCAGCAGGGAGACAATTCAAATAGAAATTACTTGGTTCCACCCATTTGCCCAATTCTACTAAATCAAATCTAGTATCAGCACTTCTATTTTCTTTGCTGACACTCTGTGAAGCAAAAGATGTTGGCAGATTGTTGTACAGAAACCTAAGTGTCCAGTAATTCCTCTCTGAGCTCAAAACCTGGATCTTTAGAGGAGGAAACAGCATTCAAAGATTCTTACCAGATTGATGGTGTCAAAGACTTGTACTTCTCCAATAGTTGCACTTCCTGGATAGGCCAGGTAGCAATTATCATTGTTTATTGATAAAGCACACAACCCTAAAGGGGTGCAGAAACAGGATTAGAAACAGGCAAATTCCAAGACTTATGCAGTAAAACTTTCTGATTATCTTCTTGAGTGTCACAAAAATAACTCAAATTATCAACAAAAATAGAAACAAAACAAGTAATCTGAGTCAACCTGCAATATATTCAACTATTTCGTGTAAGTTTGTTTAATATAAAACAGAAAAGGAAGAATACTAACAGAGTTACACTAACTGATTAAACAGCAGAACTTCCCAGGTCTGCCATGATTCCTAAAGCATTAACCTGACAAAGTCTTTAACTATACCAAGTGCTGTCAAAATCCACTTTTTATCTCTCCTGGTTTATTCTAACATTTCAACACATCCTCTCCAGGACACCAGAACACTGGGAAGATGCAGTTTAGGGCAGAGTCTGCTACTTGTTCTCAGCTGGATCAAACATGCAAGCTTTCAGACAACACTCAGATTTGTTATTGTATTTGAAAGTAGAATTAACAACACCACAGGTCCCTGCAGGGAGCCTCATACACTGACACAGAAAGCACTTTTCAGAGTTGTGCTGATTCCACCATCACATTTACCTGCAGGATTGGGAGGTGTCTCCCTGATTGTATGTAATACCTTCATGTCTCGTATGTTGTGTATATAAAGAGACTCTTCCAGACATACTATCAGCCTCTAGAAAAGGGAAATGGGACAAAATGATGACATGGAAATCGAGTTCATATGGATTTATCAATCCTAAAAAAATTCTATCCCAAAATGCAGCAGGTACCTTCCAATAGAGAAGAGGCTGTACCCACCTGATGGAGAGAAGTCAGGGTCTGACAGAAGATACACAAGACCCAGCTCTTGACACAAACACTGCATGTGGTTACTTGAAGCCCATTTTCCTCAACCTCACCAGTGCAAACTGAACACATTCCCATTACTAGTTTAAGTCAGCAAGCCAGAAACCTTATTCTTAATTCTTATTCTGTACCAATTCACATGTGGAAATAATGGAAATTACTTTTGCTAAACAGAGAAAACAGACAAGAATTTCTAACCATTCATGAAGTCTATAACTTATCCATAATCATTTGTGAATGGTCTTTTTTTTTTTTAACTCTTACTAAGTTCTTCATCACCTCATTTACTTTGTAGAGTACATGTGGATGACTAATTAGACATTACTCATTTTACACTAACTCCCTGTGCCAGAAATCAGATTACCCACTCTTTCTCTTGTGACTTTGAACAGGAAACCCCTCCTTCCACATTCATATTTTGGGGGCAAAGACAGACATTAAGATTTTCTCCTCCAGATGCCATTCCCCCTAGTTTGAATGAACTGGCTGAAGATAGACAAGTCTGTATTTGCTGAAGAGCCTACTAATGATTTAGTCATACAGCAAACTATGCTTGCAGGTACTTAAAAAATTCACCAGTTGTGTGACATTTTTTAGATTTTATTTTTTGAGAAGAATTCAGCAAACACTACTTACAACCATAACAATTTAATAGATAACTTTAAATTTTGGCCTGAAGAGAAAATGTTAAGTTTTACATGCTTTCACATTCAGGATGAAAGGATGATTCACACTAGGAGGGACCTCAGGAGGTCTCTAGTCCAACCTCCTACCCCAAGCATGCCCAGCTTACTCAGGGTATTTCCCCAAGTAAATACATAAACACAGAACCAAAAATACATAACCAAATACAAGTACTGAGATGCCATACAGCAGCTACACTTGAAAAACTACTACTAAATTTCAAATAGCAATTCTGTCACTAAAGGAAGAGACATCAACCAGCAGAGGAAGTTTCAGAATAAGATCCACAACCCCTTTCCCACATTTCCACCTAGGTAAAACCACTACTGACCTGTCTGTTGAGTTTGACAGCCAAGATGGTGTTGGAGTAACTGTAGTTGCAAATCTCTGTCCCCTTCTTAAAGTGACAAACCTTCAGCTTGCGTGGAGCTTTAAGGCTAACTATGGCCACCAGACTACTGGAGAAGAGCCTCTCCACAATGCACACATCTTCTGTGTCAGCTGAGGAATCACAGGAAAAAGGGAAAAATACAGAGGGAGATCTCAGGGAAGAAGAATGATGCAAATCAACAGGAAATACTGTCTAAGAAGATCATAGAATTATAGATTCAGTCTATGTAAAACACATTTAAACACCACAAACATTCTGCCATGACAGCTGAGAGTCAAGGTGGGACATGGGACAGGCTTTTAAAGCAGAAAATCTACAACAGTGAGTGCTGATTTCCAAAGACTTCCTTCCCCTTCCCCAAGGTGTCACACAAGTTTATGTTTCAGAACAATGTCTACTCCCCATGCCCAGAATCCAAGCAAAAAAATGCCAAAGCTACAAAACCCAGAAAACTGTCAAATTCCAGAATTTTACAACGTTCTTTTATCTCTGCAAAAATCTAGGAAAGCAAATGTTTTTTCGGCTATTTTTGTGTGTGTGTTTGGGTTTTGTTTTTAAAGCTGTATTACACTTGAAAGGGTTTCTGATGACCCAAACCCTGGGCATTTCCATTCACCTGTCCATGAAGAAAGAAAGGTTACAGTACTCAGAGAAGCTGGTGAAACTCATTTGCCACAAGACTGCTGCAGCCACCAATTAGCATTTCCACACATACCATCTTTTACCTGACAGGCCCTAAGAGCAATTTGTGCAGGAATCACTGATGCCCAGCATTCATGCAGAGCCATAAAACATCAGATATGCCAAGTGTTTCTATCATGGGAGCACTGAAAGCAGAGGAACACAAATCCCTGCATGAGGAGACAGCAGGAGGGAGGAGAGCCCAAGATCTCTGGCAAAGAAGCAATTTCAGAGCATTTGAGCACAGCATAGCATTGGACCATGCTGGCAGGAGGCAGGCCCCACCATCAGTTATCCTGGCATCTGTGCCTCCCTCTCCATCCCATAAAGCTCCTCTCCAAAACCCCAGAACACAGTGGACACAGTTGTCAGGGCAGTGAGAAGCTGGAGAAAGTTTTACCATGCTCTGCAGCTCCTTCACAGCCACTGGCTACACCTGCCCTTTCATTACAGAACCCAATCAAGACAAGTGACTTGAGCCTTTGGCCTTGATCCATCAAAACAAATTTTTCAGGAGTTGGCTTCTGGATTAGCTCAATACTTAACACATTCCAAACCACAAAACTGCCAGTAAAAAAACCAACAACAACAAAAATAAAAAAACACCAAAAAAGAGCTTGTTTCTGAAGGCTTCTGTTTTGGCCAAGAGAAACATTCAGTAATTAATTTGCACTGTTCCCATCAGCAGTGACAAAAATTCCATGAAAAAAGTTCTGTTCAACATTCTCAGTATATGACACTGCCATCAGTGTGGGACATGTCTGCTTTCAAAGTGCTTTTTTCTGGGCAATTATTTCAAGAAAATGAACACAAAATATTTAATGTCCTACATTTTTTTGAGAGAAACAGCCTACTTATGAAAGAGGAGCAGGTTTATATTCTGCATTTTCAGTACTCCATGCTCCATAATTGACTTTTATCTACATCTTGTATTTAATATGGTACTTTTCCAGAGAAGACATAACAGCTCACAGAGGCTTTGAAAATTCAATTTTCTCATGCAACAGAGATAATGCATTTTAGTAATTACTTTGTTTTCAAGGAATTGTTCTCCATTTTTCTGATACTACAGAAAACACAAGAAAAAGAAATACAAAAATCTGCTTCAATAAATGTATGCACAGACTTTGAAATGCAGAGGTCCATGTTCCTTGAAACAGCACAGCTACATAAAAGACTCTCAAATATTTTACAAGATGGGTTATCAGTTTTCCATCTTAGCCTGGAGTCGTTCAAAATGATGACATCCTTTTACAAGAGTCAGAAGACCAGCACAGAGACCCAAACCCCACAGTCTGACTGCTCCCAGCTCCAGGGCAAGCACAGCTTCTGTCCCTATCCAGGGACAAGTGCTCAGACACAACTTCTGGGATTTGTCACCCTCCCAGGCAGGCAGGAGAACTGGTGTTTCCGAAGAGCAGCAGCAGCAGAGATTCATATGGAAAAAGTGCTGTCCTATGCTGTACTGCTGGGAAGGGTGGGCAGCAGGAAAGGCACACAAGGTAGAGCACTATCAACAACTAAGCCACCAGACAGAAGAAAAAAATTTCAATAAGCAAAATGCCTCAAAGGTATTGATAATCCTTCAGTCTCACCATAAAAAGACTATAATACAGACAGTTACCTTTAGAGACAGGCTTTGTGATAGGCATTTAATTAAATTCACTTTAAAAATACAGGATGCACCTCTGCTCCTTTGTCTTCCTTTAAAAGGAAGAAGAGATAAAATCTCTCCACAGCTGCCAAGTAATTTATGCTTCCCAAGAGCAACTATTCAAGAGGGTACCAGGCTATACTGCCCATCCTATGTTCAGCTGACCAGAATCAATCCTATGTTTAGCAGCACTGAAGCCCTATAGCAATGCTGTTACTCAGGTTTTTTTTTCTGTTAGTATTATCTCCTTTATACTATACAACTGAGCATTGCCAGAAACTCAGATTCAAAACAGAGTAAGAACAAAAAGAACTGCAAAACAAATTAAATATCAGCATCGAGGGGAGAACAAGCAAACACATAACAAGATTAGTTTCATAAACACAAGCATGTAGCATCACAGACAAGAGCTGGTTAGAGCCAGCTAGATTATGATCAGCTGTGCCTTTATTCCATTTTTAATCCAAGAACATGAAGCATGTTAGAAGCATTCATTAAGCCTTTAAGCACCCTCCAACCTAATGCTTGTTTTTACAGTGGGATCAACTGCACAGGGAGTCAGGAGATTTGCAGTCACAGGAGAAGTCAGTGATGGGAGCAGCCAAATCTCCCATCTTTTTTTGTTTTGCTCTCAAACACAAGACAGCTGAGGCATATTCTGCAGCTTAGTTTAAACACCTACACAAGAGCTGGCAGATCAATCTTCCAGAAGAGAAGGAGGGGTCCTTAACAGTGCTCACTCAACACAAGAAGTCTTCAGACCCACTTAAACTAAATTGGAAAGTGGGAGGAACCATGTTTCAATATACCTTTCCTTGAGGAAAGGAGGTACCCAATGCACAGGAAGCCCTCCACCCTCACATCAAGTTTTAACAGGCATGGTTTGCAAGTCCAAGACTGAAAAGTATTTGACTCATACAAAGAAAATGAAGGCCTCTCAATATTTCGATCTGCTTTGAGCCAAGACTGTCTGGCTTCCACAAGCCAAATCATTGGATTTTTTTGTTGTGAGAGGACAAAGAGTAATGGGTTCAAACTCATAGAGGGAAATTCAGGTTCGGTATATGAAAGAAATTCTTCCCCATGAGGGTGGGGAGGCCCTGGCACAGGGTGCCCAGAGAAGCTGGGGCTGCCCCATCCCTGGAAGTGTCCAAGGCCAGGTTGGACAGGGCTTGGAGCAACCTGGGATAGGAAAACTGAATGATCTTTAAGTTTCTTTCCAACCCAAAACATTCTACTAAATGTTACCTCATACTCTGTGCTCAGCTTTCATGGACTTAACACTCAGAAAAGGTAAAATTTTAAAGAGTTTAAGTCAATACAAGCATCCCAGAACAATCTGAAGCCAAGACTGGAATCAGCAGGTCAAAATTCCACTTTCATCTGCTTTTATCAGGCTATTGCAAGATGTTGAACAAGGCACTTTATCCAATCTGTACTTTTTCTCTCAAGGACTACCCAGAAGATGCAGTCCTGCCCACTGCAGCCAACCTCAGAGGATATTTTTCAGTGTCTCGTGTAACAGGGAATCATCTTCACTGAGTCTCCTGGGGTGATAGCAGGCCAGACACTGTAAGTGCCTGACATACTGCAGAGGTCAGGTACATAAACTCCAGGGCAGAAAATGGAATCCAAGGCACTTATTAACCAGTACAACCAGACCATGACTCACATAGGAAGATGTAGCTCCAACACAATTTAACCCAACCACAGGTGCCTAATTTGAACCTCACAATTACTTCTCTCCATTGACTGTGTACAGAAGCAGGCTGTCATCTCAGGTAATGGGTGATCTGAATCACACCCCATTTCCAAAATTAACATGCCACAGGGTCAGGTCACTTTGGGAATGGAGTCTGAGGACAACTCTGTCATGGGATCTCACTATAAATGCTGACATCACAGCAACTGGTACCAGCTGCTCACATGGAGTTTACAAGAAAGCAAGGATACTCATGCATAGCATTCATAATTGACTTATTAGCATCTCAAAAAAGGGAAGTTATGAATTGCAGAACAGGGCAGAACAGGAGATACCAAACCTCCCCCAGGCCTCCCTCCATTTCATCTCAGATCCTACTCAACTGTGATCAGTATTGATAAGTTATGGGAATAACTCAGATGAGTTATTCACCCTTGTGGATGAGCAAGCCTGCAGCTATCATGTTAAAGAATATTTTTTTTAACAGAAAATATTAGGATAAAAAAATGTAATTGAAGCTTTGTTTTCTTATTTGATTAAGGTGTATTTGTGCTTTCATGCCCCAACAGCCAGTATAAAGACCCAAAAGACACTCTCTCACATGAGTAAATTATTATTTTTATGCCCAGCTGCTATATAACCTGGCTAAAACCTGGCTGGACATAAAATTAGAAAAGCAGAGTTCTCACAGCTACAACCAAATTTCACACCATACCAGCTAAATTTAAATACAGAGCATTGATTCATAGTTTTACCCTGCCTACAATTACTGTTTTGTATTTATGTGATATTTACACTTAAGTTCCTTTTATGCCAATTTCAAACAACCCGTGAAAAAGTGAAACAGTTCTTATTCTTCCCACATTAAGCCAACTGAGGGGATTAAAAATAATAAAAAAAATATACTCACTGCATTCATAGATCTGCTCTAATTTGTCCACAGAAGAAAGAGAGAAGAATTTGTAGCCTGATTTACTGCCAACTGCAAGGGATCTGCAAAAGAAACAAGCCAGTCAGGAACATGAACTCCATCAGCTGTGACTACCCTTGGACAAATTCTTACCCAGCTCTAAACCTCCAGCTGGGTTAGGTCAGTAAGGAAAGTGATAAAAAGTTTGTCCAAGAAAGCCATAACAGACACAGACAGCTTCCTCAATTCTGATTAGACCAAACAGCTTCAGAATCACAGAATTCAGGTGTGGAATTCTGCTTCACATTTATGAAATGAGAGTTCACAGCCTAAAGCAAACCTAGTGCCCAATTCTCACCGGTGATTTCTTCACACAGGCTAAAAGCTTTAGTGTGGAGGGAAGATGATGACTTGAATAATGTAATGCAAACCAATTACATCATTGCCTCATCATTAGAGGTGACCTCCAAGACCTTTTAAACTGGGCTGTCTGGGGATTTTTGTTCTTTACAGCGTAACTGTCCCCGAGCGTCCCAAAAGAGTTTTCATATTATAAAAAAAGTAATTAAAGACTGCCAACTCTAATTTTCTCTGGCTTTATTTGATGATGTTCTAGCACCTCCATTGTTAGGTCTCAGTCTTACAGATGCTCATATTTAATCTTTGATCAGAGGCACCCTCTCAAAAGTGCCAGTCACTGATGTTAAACAGATTGAACAATAGCGGAACATTTAAAAACTGACTAAAAACCCTTCTTTCCTCCATTACTCAATTTTCACACTTAGCTCACAGACCATTTAATTGCTTTTCCAGCCAGAGTCAAAGGCAGGTCTTAAATTTTAAGCTAGAAAAATCTTTAGCCTGTCTTGCAGGTCTTTACACATCAAAGCAGTGGACAATGGCCCATTCTTGTTTCCCCTCCCCATTTGGAGGACAATTTTATGCCACAGGTAAAGAAATACAGTCAATACAGTTCCACAGAAGTGCATTAGTATGCTTATAGTTCACATATTTCTTACTGCCAAGAGACATGGAAGAAAATTCCAATAAAATACATTTCAATACCCTAAATTCAACACAGGGCTCCAATCCAAGGCTGCCAGTCAGCCTGCCAAAAATGTCTTTCTGAACTCAGCAAGATGATTCTCTACAGCTCAGATGCACTAACAATTAATGCTGCATTTGGAATGCAATGAAGATTCCTAGATTTCATGTGCTTTCTGTATTTTCCACTGGTGGCTCCAAAGTGAGTATTTTTTAAATTTCAGCATACCCAGAAGATTAAAAATTGCTCCTCATATAGTTCACTCTCTGAAATTAAGTTACAAGATCAACTTCTGTAGGATGGTATGACCTTCTCGTTTAGAAGAAAATACAACTGGCACAGTCTGGTTAGGAAATTATGTTTGAGAAGGTTTAAACCTTCAAATTAAAATATGAACCATGCAAGCAAGACATTCAATTCCACAGATTCAATAACCAAGATATTAAAAAAGCATATTAGGCTTAAAGATAGAGAAGCCATCATAAAACAAAATTTTGTTGCTGCTCCTCTAAGTCACCCTAGAAATACTGAATTTAATTTTCCATCAGACAAAATCAGTATGTTCAGCAGTCTCCATCTGATTAATCAACAAAGACACTTCAGTGGTTTTGCCCAACGACTTTTGTACAACTCAACAGAAATTCACATTATGTGAAAAAAAACCCTGAAACTCTAATCTGGTAAAACAAAGCAATGAATCAGCTTTTCTTATATCATCTACTGCTTTCCTCAAAAGAAAGTTTAACAAAGAATGACATTAAAACTGTCACTTTGCAAAGGTAAACAAGCACTCCACAGAGTTAAAAATAAATGGAGTCACAAGACTCCTTGCAATATAAAATGATCCACAAAATACACAGGATGATTTCCTCACAGAGAACTCCACACAGCAGCTATTTGTATTACTAGGCAGAACTGATCCCTGAATTGCACTTAGAGCTTTAAATACAGAATACTCCTGAATCACTGTTTTACTGACAGGATCACTGACAGCAGCAAGGAAGCCCATTTTTCTTGTCCTCAGACCATACCTCATTCAAATGAGCTGCAGACAATGGCAAACAAGAATTCTGTACATGATAAAAATCACTAGACTGAACCCAAAATGCAGAAGCACAGAACGGACCTTTCCTTCCATGACAACTGCTTTTGGTTATTTATTTCAGGATTGAGGTGATGAAGCCACAAATTATTTGTTTACACAGAGCAGTTCAAGTCAAGATAATTAAACTCATTTCAGTGTACAAGTGTAACTGCAAAATAACCTCTTTTTCTTCTGGAACAGCAGTCTTGCTTTTGGAGGGTTTGCTTTGTTGGTTTGATTTTTTTAAATATACTCTTAAATTACTTCTTATGAAACTACTGGAAAAAGGCATTTTATATGTAATAAGAACCCACTAGGCTGAATTATACCAGCATAATCACAGTGATTTAAATCTCTCATCTTCCCCTGCACTGATATTACACTTAAGCCCTTAAGACACCCCACAGCCATCTAAATGGCCAAATCCACAAAACAAGGACCTAGCCAAAATTACCTCACCTCTGAAAAATGTGCAAGCATATGGGGGAGAAATATGATCAATAAGCCATTCAGCTCTTGCTCAGATAGACAGTGGGTAACAAGAAGCTGCTGTGGTTTATCAGAAACTCCTTTTACAGAGTAGGTGTTATGCTTTATAATCACTGATTTTCAGAAGCTGATGAGGGACTGAAATTGAAAATAAAATAAATATTCTCTAAACTAGACTTTTTTTTTCTTCTAACATTATGCTATACACATGGGGGTTTTTAGCTCTATTATGTGTAGCCTCTATTACACACTTTAGACTGTAGGCTCTGAGCTATTTCATCATGAAGGTTGTCTCCTCAGTACAAAATTATCAATATAGCCATGATTTATGGAACTGTGTTTATCCACTTTTTGCAGAGATAATGCTGCAGACTGATTCAAGACTACATAAATCTTGATAGTATTTTCAGGAGTGACTACCATAAATAATTAAAACTATCCTCATCAAGCAAACAGTGCTGGGAGATTGCACACACTCATTGGAAGATGCTGACACTCACTCTAAGTGCACTCACCTAAAGTGGGAAATCAGCTGCTTCAATCTCTCTGGCTCTTTAGGAACAAGTTTTTTCAGCTGGGTTAGAATCCTAAGGTTTTCTTTTGTTTCTTTAATATACATATAAAAGGAAGAAAACCAGTTTTTCCCTTTCCATATCACAGAGGACCTTAACTATTAATCAGAAATATTCTACATTAATCAGAATGTTCTTAACAAGGGCAGCTCTCTCAAAGATTAAACCAATTGCAGCTGCAGCATAAACATGAATCTGAAAGTCATTACTACTTTAAATAACTGGCTAATTAAGCCTACTTTCATTATGATACAGTCTCATTATACTAATGGTCCATCTCATTTCAAAACAAATGTAAATTTCCACAGACAAAACATTTTGGCTTATGATGAAGAGGGGGAAAATAATAATAGTAAAAGAAAAATCAATGAAGACATAAGAATTGCTAAGGAATTACTAAGGAAATGCACCTTGCTTTATTTCCCCCTCCAAAATATCTGCTGTAACATCTCATGGACATGTCTTAATATCAAAGGTCATTATTTTGGAAAAGAGATACAGAACTTAATACAGTTGATATTTTTGTCAGCAACATTCTGACAACCCACAGGAGATTTTCCCATTATTCTTATATTCAAAGAAAACCCACAAACTTAAATCTGCTACACCAAAAGGAGACCATGCCTGCTCATCACTTAACATTTTCTGGGACAACAGAAAATCCATAATCCAAGTAAATATAACTATTCTTGGGCCAAATCCCCATCCAAATGGTCACACACTGAGGAAGAGTTCCTCTGAGCAGCCCCCCTCAGCTGCTGTGCCCTCTGCAACAACAGCAAGAAACACAACATACGGTTGTCTCTCTCAGCTATCCTCCCTGAGTGTAGGAGCTACGGGACCGCTCTGTCCTTCCTTTTTTGGGTCTGTGTTTAGCTTTAAAGTCTCCTTGGAATAGGGAGCTCTCCTGTCCTCAAGGATCACGGGTGAAGGACACCTGAACCTAGGAGAAACAAAGGCAGAGGAGTGAATGCTCAGCACCTAACCCTTGTTCCTCCCACCACAAGCAGTTTACTCCAGAGATCCAAACATCAAAAAGTAAGGGAATGAGAATACAACTTCTGGGACACAAAGCATGCCAGATGCATATATAGACAGCAGCATTTGCTCACAATGTAGAATGAAATTGATTTATTTGGGAAATGAAGGGCAGAATTAAATTGGAAAGAATAAATATATGGACTGATACATGTCCTGTGTAACTCCCCATATAAATGAAAGAAGAATCTGAAGAAATCCTTGCCAGTAAGGCACACACCAGTGTTTTCCTTAGAAATCCAAATACAAGATTTCCTCTTCCCCTTTCATCAGGAGTCTGTTTTCAAAACTGCAGTGACTACTTTGTTTCTAAATGCTGTCACACAATTACTTATTTTTAAAAACGATGACTAAAACTTCTCTAGTCTGCTCACTTGCATTATTTCATAAGCAGGCTGTTTGGTGGGGGGAAGTGTGTGAGTATTTGTAAATTTAATCTGAACACCATTTGTAGGTACTTCCAAAGAATACCTGTGCAACAGTTTAAATACTGAAAGTTTCACCTATTACATAGATACATACAAGCTTTGGGATCTTAAAGTTATGCTTTTCTTAAAAACTTCTAACCCATTAGCATTTCCCTTATGAGATGTAAAGCTTCTACGAGTTTGTGAGGTGTTTAATTTTTCATAAATGTATCTGTGCTCAGTTTTAGCAGTTCTCCCAGAAGCAATACAAACTGCACTTGGGTTTTTCTTCCCAAGTATCCATTGTTAAAGGTTTACAGCTGTAAAACCTACCTAGCACCGAGGCCACCCACAAGCTTGCACTGCCTGGTATTGCTGGGACACCCGAATTCCGATCTGTTGCTCCACTTTGATCTGCAAGCTGGAGCTTCTGCCTCTCAATCAGGGAATGCCAGTCATGCCAAGTTGTGCAATGATTGATTCACTGGGGAAAAGGGCTAGGTCCAAAACAAGCACACTAACATCTTTGGAAAATACCCTTCTCTGTGTTTTTACTTAATGAAAACATTATATCAAAGAGAAGCCACAAACCAACTGCTTCTGCTGCATTATAGGTGAAGTGTTTTCAGGCAGAGTTCCAGTCCCAGCCAGTAATTCAAAACTCTCATGTAAATAAAGCTTAGGGCAATGTGGGATAAACAGGCAAGACAACACTTGCAATAATGCAGATACTATTCCAAGAGACAATGTCACTACACACAGCATCCATGAATGAATATTAGCCAAGTCTGGGAAAACCAAGAGACTAAAACCAGGATAGAGGATATCTGCTTCAGTCACCAGGGATTGCAACAACTGGGAAAAGCAACAGCAACTTTTATGATGAAACATTCTTATAACTACCAGCAATCCAATTTCCCAAGACTGAGAGCCACCATGAAGTTCATCTTCCTACAGGAGAGAGTAACTAATTACCATATCTTCATAAAACCAAAGAAAAGTTAGCTTGATACTTATTTTCAGCAGTAACAAGCCCCATCTTTTCCTAACACATGGAACTGGCTCTGCTGTGCAGGTAAGCAAGACACAGTTAGGCCTGAGTGGAACTGGCACTTTGTTAGGGTGAAGGTAAAAGCTTTAAATGTAGCAACAACAATGAGCCCATGTCATTTATTTTCCAGTCTTGTCTGTCAGCAATTTTTCTAATTACTGAAGCACCTTAAAGCATGATGTGAGCTCTACTGACTGAGCAGACATAAACAAAGCTTTTCTTTCATATACTGCCTGAAAGAATATACATTTGTTTACCTTGCCTGTCTGGAGAAGGGCTCCAGTTACCTGTAAAAGTTGAAAACAGGTGAGCTTTCTGAGGCCCAGCATGGGAAAGTGTAAGTCATTCCTAAAAAGGTCTTTTCAGCTTTTCTCACCTGGTAATCTCCTAGATCTATAGAATAGTATACTATAAACCCAGAGAGCTGCCTTCTTGTTCCTCTACTCAAACAAGAAACTAGGAGAGATCGTGGGTGGGAAACAGAAAAAAAAATTAAATAAACTTCTGTTTAAAGAATGTACACAACCACTAAATTCTATTCAGTTTAGGAACTTGAACGAAACTTGGTTGCTTGGGCCACTTACCACATCAGACAAGGGTTTCATGGAGAAGCTGCTCACAAAGGCATCTGCAAGACTGGTTTTATACTCACTACTTTTCTTGGGGAGTTTTATTTAAGACACTGTTAGCAAGAAGAGATTATTCCACATCATCCAGCATTGATCTCAAATTAAGTGGTCTTTTAAATTAATCTCAGAATTTTGAGACAAAAATATGAACAGGAGTCTTTTGATATTTCTGTCATTTCTACATCAGATACCTGAATTCACAAACATTCAAAAATGACACAAAAGACCTAGTAACCCCAAACTTGGAATTGCAAAGATCTATGGGTCAGGTCTGCCTCACATAAAAGATACATCACCAAAATTCTCATCAGTTAATCTCAAGGTGATTTATATATAAATTGTATTTTTAAAAAACATCATTTATTGACACAATGGATATTAGAACACCAAATTAGAAAAAAAACAAAACCCAAACCAGCTATCAAAGAACATTTTTTGGTTATTTAAAAAAATGAAATGGGAAAAGTAGTGCAGTAGCACACCCAGCTGAGGAATGAAATCATTAGCCAGGCGTCCTTCTTCTCTCCCTATAAACTTGAAGTTATAAAGGAATTGCCTTTACACTCCTTGAAGAAAGATTTCAAGGTGTACAAGCCAAAACCCATCTAGGTAAGTTTATGTTCTATTTCCTTTATTTTTATTTCTGTCTTGTTTTTGTTCTCAAGTCAATCTGCAAGTCTTGTTCAAATTAAGAGGGCTTTTTTTTTGTCACAACTCAGGGATCTTTAGGTACATAAAGGTCTCCACAAAGCTAAGGTGCAACTGAAAACGCAGAGGTGCCACATTGGAGAACAAAGTTGAACTTCAAAAACTTATATCATGACCTTTATAAACTGCAGGAGAAAGAGGTGACAAATCCCCTAGTTATAATGACTTGGGTTTTTTTCAGTAATAGGTAAAAAATGAATGGTACCTGAGCAAAACTTGGGCATGTTTTATATGGACAGAGTGAGCTCCATATGGCACACACTGAAAAAACATGAAAAGCAGTTGCAGAAGTCTCTGGCTTGAACCAATATATGGATAATGATTTACTTACAAATACACAGAGCACTACTGCTCCCCCCCATCATTTACCACAACTTATTTACTGCCAGAGTCCCTTGTCTCAAAACCTATCCAGCTCCAATTTCTCATCTCTTCACTCCCAACAAAACCTACAAAAGCAAGCAGAGTCTTTCCTGCTGTCATGTAACTCTGCTTGGCAGTCACCAGAAATAACCTTCTCACCTTCACAACTCCCATATGCTACAGGACGTGCTGAGCACAGGCACAGATCTCCCTCGTGAGGGCAAGATATTATTGCTTGCAAAAAGAACAAGCTGTTAAAAAAACAAACCCTCCACCACACACGTGGGCTACACTTTGTGATGCCAACCTGAGATCATTTCCTCTTACTCACTTCCTAAAACAAAACTCCTTTCCCAAGTACAAGTTCTTTTGGTTCTTACTCCCCCATTTCATCTCTCAGGTATTTAAGACAGTCAAATTCTTCTTTAAATGATCTTCAGTGCTCCAATCCAAACTAATAGGGGGTTCCTAAATTAAAAACACTGCTTTATAATACCCCATATAAAAATTAATATGCACTAATTGATTTAAATATGCTGCAATGATTAAGTAATTTGCGAGACGTGCAGCTTGAACCATCCGGAGCCCAAGGAAGTGCAGTTTCAAGGATCACAGAAACGCCTCTTTTCTAAATCAAAACCAAAAGTAGCATGCGCTCATAAAAATAACTTCAAGCCTAAGTCTCACTGCTTCAACATAGCAGGTGACAATAAAATAACTGTACAAAAAGACAGCTGCGAGGAATTTTTGGGTGAAGTCTTTGCACGTCCTAGAAGACTTGGGGCTTCATGTCAGGCCCTCCTAGGGCTGAACAGCAGCAAGGAGCAGCAGGAGCCCCCCTTCCCACCCCTTCCCCAAGGAACAGCGAGCGAGGTCTCCCAGGCAGGAGCAGAAGTTCCCCAGGGGCAGCGACCCAGGGGAGAGAGAGGGCACCACGCTGCCCCAGCCCCACAGCTGCGTGTCCCCGCGGGAGGAGCGGCCTGGCTCCGCGGGGACACGGTGAAGCCGGAGGGCACAGGGGGGGACACAGGGGGCTGTTCCCGGCCCAGCCCCCTGCGGGGGACCCCGGCCCCGCTCCAGCCCCGAAGCCTCGGCAAGGAGCGACTCCAGCGGCGCTCCCCGCCATGGGAAGGGGCGGCACCGGGGAGACGGCACCGGGGAGACCCCCCCACGCCCCCCCCCTCCCCCCGCCCCCGGCC
>VZTT01010277.1:32106-52398 GCA_013400855.1 Buphagus erythrorhynchus | reverse complement strand
ACCTTTGACTAGAGTGAAGACCTCATTTATAGGGATGAACACTGTTATGCTGGTATTCTAAACTGATAAATATGAATCTGATTATCTAGGATTGACACTTCAGGATCTGCATTTTAAATGTCTGTGTTGCAGAGTTATCCAGTGCCTCGCAAGAAGCTTCAGCTGGTGGGTGTAACAGCACTGCTTGTAGCTTCAAAATATGAAGAGATATTGTCTCCTGATATAGCAGACTTTGTTTACATTACCGACAATGCCTACACTAGTAATGAAATTAGAGAAATGGAAATGGTTATTCTTAAAGAATTAAACTTTGACCTGGGGCGGCCTCTTCCAATTCACTTCTTAAGAAGAGCATCAAAAGCTGGAGAGGTGGGTACTTGTCCTCATTACCTAGCACTTTCCTGTGTTGGTAAAGCTTATTAGGATTGCTTCTGGCATTTTTATCATGTGATCTTACCTCCTCTAGTTAAAATGCTGGATGAAGAAATGCTCAGCTCTGAAACTCCACCTTGTGGAGTAACATGACAATGTCACTGTGGCACCCACCAGTATTTCACATCTCTATTTACTGATGGCCATGTTCAGCCATAATGGCAATAATTTTACTGTTAAACTAAGAACACTTTCTTTTAATCTTTTGAATCTTGGTGATCAGGGTACTTACTAGTAAAACACTAGCAGTGTTGCAGTTCTTTGTAACTTCTGGTTGTAAATATTGTGTTATTTAAGAATCGAAAGATAAGCTTCCTCCTTGACCCAACCCTTTTTTTCCTCCACCTCAGTAATTCAAGTGACTGTCCACTCTTGAGGTGGGCTTTAATTACCTCAGCAGACCACTGGGTAACTCAAATAAGGTTCTCCTTAAGTCATTTTACACCTCCCCTCCCTTATTGTGCATGAACATAAGGGAGCATTAGTGTCCCTAGCTGGGCACAGCAGTACCTGATATTGCAGTTTTCTGTTAAAATTCCTCACTTGACTTTGTGTCTAAATTCCAAATGGCTGGTTGCTGGTCTTGATTTTGAGAGGAGTGTCTGTTAGAAAGGATGGTCCCTAAACTGTAGTAAAGATTTTGTTATTTTTGTTTTGTTCTTGAACACAATAAGCAATTCTGAGTGATTATGCTAAAGTGAAGTGAAACTGTGGATTAACAAGCTTTCAACCTGCTAGGCTGATGCTAAGCAACACACTCTAGCAAAATACCTGATGGAGCTGACACTGATAGACTATGACATGGTTCACCACCGGCCTTCAGAGATCGCGGCTGCTGCACTGTGCCTGTCTCAGAAGGTTCTGGGACATAACAAATGGGTGAGTATTTCAATCAAACTTGTTGTTCTTCACTCAGTGGAATTGAGCCAATAAAAAAGTACTTCAAAAATTGTGTTTAGTTGGTAACAATGCTGGTGCTGAAATGATGGTTGGGCAGCCTGATGCATAGTAGCAGGTAGAAAAAGGAATATACCACTAAAAAATCACAATCCTTTTCTGTGTGAACATTAGGGTTACAAAAGGATTTTTCTCGTGAAGGCATTGAGTTATTGAAGACTACACTGTAAATAAAAGTAGATTTTCATAATTCTTGCAGTACATGTAGGTAGCATAATGAAGTTGTGGACTGTGAGTAGTGAGTTGTAATTCAGCTGGTAGTTGCTTTTTTATCCTCTGTTCAGTCTAGAAGCATGATCCTGGAAATTGATGTGTCCAGACTTCTGCACATCAGGTTACTCTGAATCTGTCATTTAAACTGACAGCTACAGTTTCCAGCACTTGAGGCTTAGCCATGAAGCTCAGGGTGTTTGCTGCCTGGAGTGATTGTGCCTCAAGCAGCAATTCCCCCTTCACAAATCTCAAGTTTGTTACCACTTTGCTGCAGGGTACAAAGCAGCAGTACTACACTGGCTATGCAGAAGAGAGTCTTGTGATGACCATGAAACATATGGCCAAGAATGTAGTCAAAGTAAATGAGAACTTAACCAAATATGCTGTAAGTATAACTACTAAAATCCTTTCTCTACTAATGTTTTAAAAATAGTTTTGCTGCATATTGTAGCTCCTTAGATAAATACTCTGTATGTTATCTTAAAGCATAAGCTGTTCTGACAAACCTGTGAGAGGCTGTTGCATTAGATGTTAACAGCAAAACCTTTTAGACAAATTGTGTTCTTGTTACTTTGCAAACTGGTTCAGTGCCAGCCTTGTTTGCTTGCTTGTTTTCCAAGCAGGCAGGCAAACTCACACAAAATTGTCTGCCTGAGCATCAATAGTGAATGCATGAAACTTTTTTATCTGTGTTCTCTACTCTGCAGGCTATCAAGAACAAGTATGCAAGCAGCAAACTACTGACCATCAGCACCATCCCTCAGCTGAACAGTGAAATCATCAAGGATCTGGCTGCATCACTCCTGTGAAGCCCTGGGCAGCCAGGGCCTGATGGGGTGTGCACTTTGTCTGTCTACTGCTTTTGTACATAGCATTTCAGCTTCCCACACACAGTTCCAACTCACACAGAGGGTGACATTTTAAATTTGCTTTGTAATACAGCTTTCTATCTAAAAATAAAACTTTCTTTTAAATATTGAGAGTGTGACTCTTTAAGGTACAACTTACACGTTTGTAATGTAATGTCCAAGTGGGACATTTGGCTAAATAGGTGATTGTTACAACTTGCAGTTAAATGGGCTTGATTGTTCTCAGTAGTTGTTTCCAGAGAGAATCTCCAAGCTTTATATATTGCATTACATTTAATAACTTATTTTCATTTTCAACATAAAGAGGAGGCATACAGTGCTTATTTTTGTTGTACCTTAAAGAACACTAAATATGTACTTTATTTCAATGCCTTGTTTCAAGAAGGTATACTGGAATTTATTTATTTATTTGTAGTTAGCCATCTTCAAGTTTGGGGAAAGATGCAGGCTATCTTTAACAGGCATTAACCTTGTAAATTTTGTGTTTCTCTCTGTGCTTAGAAAAAGGGAGCTAAGGTGGAAAAACTGGAAGTCTCCTGTAATGTTGACAACTGTGCAGGGAATACAGGTGTAGAACTGTGGGCATGAGATCTTTTGAAAGCAGCTCAGCCCTTGAAACTTTTTCCACTTCCTGAAAATACCCCCATCTTAGGTTTTCCATCACCTGTTCACTTGCCCACATCTTCTTTTCCCCCCTCCACTTCTCCAATAAAGCTCTGTACCTGGGTTTATAGAGTCAAACCCAGCAAAAGGCAGTTCTTGTCACTTCCTGGACACTTTGCTTGCTTTTGTCTTTTTTCTAATATAAGTGTCAGTATCTGTATGCTCAGGGAATAGAAGCATGTAAGTGATGCAACTTTTCTGCCTCAATACCTCATGTATGTCTATGTTAAATTAATCTTTTATGAGTTATGTTAAATTAGACCTTTTGATAGTCTCCAGGTTATCCTGAACTCATCACCTAGCTATTCTGTGATTGCTGAGCATCTCCTCTTCATGAGTGTGCTGGCTCTGATATAGAAGGCAAGAACCCGCTGCTATAGAATTGCCCTAGACCTCAGTGCTCCCCTGTGGGAAGGATGTTGAAGCTACTGGATTTTCTCTCCTCAAGCAGGAGATTTTTCTCTCCCCTGGCATAAGTAAGCCTAGCACTTGCTGCAGTCAGTCTTCTTAAAAATGTTCTTCATTCTTTGTGTGGATATTATTCCTCCCCTTGGAGTGAGGTCCTCATTTCTGCCTCCCAGAAACAGCTTCTGTAGAAGATGGAGTTTGTGTACCTAAGTTAGACTCGTGGCAGTGGTTTAGGAGGGAGGGATTCAAGATTTTTAGCCGTATCTTAAAGCTTATGCAACTTTTTAATACCAGCATATGCAGGGCTTTTTAACATGAGAGAATGAAATCTGGGCATAGGCAAAGTAATTTGGTTTGGAGTGAAGAAAGGGCTTCTTTCTTTAGAAGTCAGTGCAGTAAAATCCTGAAGCCAGTGTTGTGAAGGGATCTGTATGTGAGAACAAACTTCACAGAGAACAAACCAGTTGATCTTCCTGTGTTTTATTTTATGGAGGTTCAAAAGGCAAAACAGGAATTCTCAGAACTGAAGGGCAAGCAACAGCCACTCTTGCTGGGGGAGGCAATCAGACTTGGGCAGTAACACCTGTGCTTTTGCTATTTAAAAGGAGAAGGAGTAGTGCATATCTGTAAGTACCTGGCATAAAAATTCTAGCAGTACTACTTCATAAGAACAGTGGACTACTGCATTATACATTTATACATGTCTCTATCATAACCAGTTTTTATATACAGTATATAACTATTTCTATAAATGTACAGCTCTGCATAAAGACACTTCCTATAACAGGTAGAGTATTAAACATAAATCCAACATGGGCCAGCCATATTATAATATAAATCTTGAAGAAGGCAACATTATAGTATACAGTACTATGTGGTTTTCTGTTTTAAATTCTTACAGTGCCTGTTGGAGTCCCTAAACACACCTGCAAACACAAACCAGTTCCATTACATCTCTGTACAGAATTACTTAAATAGACCATCACAGTAGTTTTTCAGATGGTAATATCCCAAATGAGCCTAAATCTTTTTGACATGTAGCAGCATACTCATTAACATGTTCCCCAGAATGATCTGCATTAGAGGAAATGTGCATTTAACATTATCTTCAGTAGACAATTAAAAAGGTTACTAATATTCAGCTGAAGGCACTTATTAAATACACCCCTTTCAAAGTCTCTGGTTCCAGACTGTAAATCACGTGTTTCAGGAAGATGGTAGGGTTGAGCATTGTTCACTTACCAGGTGTTTAAACCAGGTTTTAAATATAATAAATAATTGGTCAGTTCATTGCTATATGGTGCTGAGACAAAGACTGTAGTCTGTGGGTAGCTCTTCCTGCTCATACACAATTTACCGGTGAAAATACTGCTGAGAACGGCAGACCTTGAAAGAACAGTGTCCTGAAGGCAAGGGAAAACATCTTCAACCACTGGTACCTTCCTTCACGCAAGCTTTTCTCTGACAATCTTTTAAATCTTGGTGACATAATTGTTGGGAAACAGACCTTGTTTCCCTCGAAGTCTTCCAGTCCACCAGCCAGAAGGATCTGTAACAAGGACAGCAAGGTAAGGAGTGAGGCTCTGGAAGCGTTTCCGTGTACTTGGTGCAACCTTGCAAAGCTGTGCCACTCAGTGAGAGCTTTTCTGGGAAGGAATGAGGGGGACAGGATTTTTGGAGTGTGTTCATCTTTTGGCCACATCCTTTTGCCTTGAGGAGGGTGCTTTGGAGACCCTGATTTGGAACTGGGTAATTACATTTTGCTTCTTGTGCTACAGCTATGATTTAGGCTAATTACTGTCTCACTAAGTGTACAGCACTGCAGCAGCCAGTGACAGGTCCTTGGTCTGTCTCTGACATGCTCCCTAGTGAAGAGGTTGGACTGGGGTGGAGGCTTCTCTGCCCCAAGCCATAATGGAAATTTGCAAGCCCAGCAAGAGAAGATGAGGTGGGGTGGCTCAGGGAGTCCTGTCCTAACTCCTTGTGGCAGTGGCCCCCAAGGAGCAGTGCTCAGGTGCCAGCCCTGTGTCCGTACCTTCCTTGAGGATGTCGATGACGTCGTTGGCGTTGAAGCTGAGCTCGTCGGTGTCCTGCGCGTCGTAGGCGTAGAGCGCGCGGCACTGCGGCACCTGCGGCTTGGGCTTGGGCTGCGGCTTGGGCCTCCCTCCGGCCGGCGGCGGGCGGCTCGACGTCTGCCTGCGGACACTGCAGACACCGGGCTCGTGGGCTCTGGGGCTCTAACCTGAGCTTCAGCAAACCCCTCTCGCTTAATGAATTCATTTTAATGAACGGCACAGAACAAGGGAAAACAGATTTTCTCTAATGTCACAACCATTAAAAATAGCAGTGTGAGACTGCCCTGTGAAAAGGACAGAGCTGCCGTTTGTTTCCTATGGAAATGGATGAGTAGGTACTTCCCTGCAGCAGTTCAAATGCTTATAAGACATTTAGTGCCCAGGCTGAAATGGAAGCAAATGCGTACATGCGGTCCATGCAAATCTTGGTACCTATACAGCTTAGGCTGTGTCTCTCCCCTTGCCCCAATGTCACCAGAGATTTAGTTTTCAGTATCAAAAACCAAGTTCTAGCTCACAAGCTTGCTACTTTACCATTCTTGTGACTAAGCTGTAACAGAGACTCGCATCTCTTTTAAGTTGCCTCAGATTCCAGGGCCATCTATGGACTTGTTCTGCTATAGCCAACTCTGAAGCAGCAGGGGAGATGCTGCACAAACTGTCTCATCTGTGACCACTCCAAAGATTAGGAAGGGGAAAGAGGGAAGAAATGCATTTTGCCAGCTCATCAGCTAATAAAGGCTGGAAGAGAGAAAAGGTATTAGACTCAGTATGTCAGTTTAGAATTAGTAATATATGTGCTGAATGACTAAAAATGTAATGATATGGAAGAGAATGAACTGTGATCATGTCATGTAACAGAGCTTTTGCAGAACAGGGTTACAGTCACTTAAATGAAGTCCTAGGCTTAATTTTGTCAATAAACCTCTAACTTTGCAGTGAACTGCACCAGAAAATAATATTTGAAGTATGGATTATAACAACACTTCAGTTCTCAATGTATCTATGAGGGGAGAGATTTTTCTCCTGTTCTTCAGCATCTACTGCCTTTACTCAGGATAGGAGACGTTGTGAAACCTAGACCTACGTATGGAAATGAAGGAATTTAGCACAAGTCTTGGAAAATAACTCAGCTTCTGTGCAGCTATGGTAGAACTACAGTATCTTAAATGAGATGCTTTGGTGCTGGGGGGAGCCTGCTGATTTTAATCTTGGTCTTGTACTGGATTGTTAGTACCACTGCATGCTTCTTGGCAACTTTGCTAAAAATAAACCTAATTCTACTCCTTAAAAATTACACCTACTTCTTTATGGCTATGGTTTTGAAATACTAGAATCATACCTCTTCTAGCTTCCTTTGGAAAAGGAACAGGCACAGAAATGTGTCTGAAATCCACTGCTGAATGCACTTATGTTGTTTCTTTTCAGTGTATTAATAAAGGAGCTCATAGTGCTCAGGAAGACAGCCTTGGGAATGCCACTTTCCTAAGAGTACCTCCTTAGGTTTGGTACTGCTGCAGAACACCTGGTATGTTTGGTTTTGGTTTTATCCTATGGCTTATGTGTTTTTATTGTTACATGAACTGTAGTCTCAAGACAAAGTAAAGTCTAATATTAGTAAAAGAGTTTAGGAAGAAGCTGTCATGTGACAAGAACATTTCACCACCAAAAGCCATGGAAGTTATTACAAGATGGAAATGTGCCTGTTAGCATGTTTTGATAGGTTTGAAAGTGGTAGAATTAGCTGCAGTGGCTACTTCTGATTTCTTTCTTATTTGAAGATTCATCTTAAACAAAAAATGCTCTAAATATTCCTTGAAATATCTTATGGTTGACACTCAGCACTTGGGGGTAAAATGACTGCCATTAGTACAACTGCAAAGACCTCTGTACATGCCTAACCCTGCTAGAGGGCTCCATCTTTAGGAACTAGAAAGCTCCTCCTTAGGAACCCTGTGCACTCTCAATTCTCAAAATCTATCAATTGTGCACATTTATGTTACTATTTGATAACTGTGAGATGTGTAATGCTCACTAACATTGTAACTAATCCACTTAATAATCTGCCTGTTGGATCACACAGCAAAGAAAGCTTAGGCCAACAGTAATTTAGTGCAGAGCACCTGCTAAGAAGCTTGTCTACTAACTGACAGTTGAGACAGGCTTGTACAAAAAGTTGCTCTTGATATGCTTACAAATAAATAATACTTTTGCTGGCTCCCATTCATTCAAGAACCCCCATTCATGCAGATCACAGGAGTCATCAGCAAACTACTTCTAAACTAAATTCGTTATTTTTTTGTCCTAGAACTGCTGAATAGGCAGCAGTCTTTGACAATTTAGTGACACTCAAAGATTCCCAGTACAGCAAAGCTCCACTAATGTTCTGCAAGAGAGTGGAGTAAGAGCTGAGTTGAAGTAGAAACTGTTGGGTCACTGAAAAACCTTAAAAAATTTTAAGGCCTTCAAAATTCAAATTTAAGATATTAAACCAGAACTGCTTCAACTCTATTCCTACGGGTCTAGGATGGAGTTATGTTTTGGAATCTGATGGAATGGGTGGTACCTTTGAGTACAGCTCAATAGCACAACCTGGTGACTGAGGCACAGAGTAGATCAGTCATGAACAGTTTGAGTGTGTAAAACTATTTACAAAAATTGACATCTTTTAATCAGATTCAGTGTAAAATCTTACCCAGCTGCTCCTTGGTCAGGTACTTTCAAGAAATCCAAGCTTTGTGGTTGCTGTGAAACCTTGCCTGATCCTCCTGACATTTGCCGTGGTAAAGCTGGTCGTGTCATGCTTGTGTAAAGGTTCTTCTGATTGGCCCATTGATTTCCTGGGGTCTGGGGATGGGCTGCAGACTGGGGGGGATTTATTACTCCATTTTGCTGCTGACCTAGAAGTAAATAAAGAGTGAGTGCATGCAGTCCAAACTCCAGCTCAGTAAAAGTAATCTTTGATGGCTTAGCTGTCAGAGAGCCTCACCTAGCAAGGAACTCAAAACCAAAATCATGTTGAAATGTTGATTTATACCCCGTTTCTGGCCTGCTGACAATCTGTTTTGGGTTTCCAACTTCATGGACTCATGCTCAGGTTTAAGACATGTGCTCTGGGTGTTCCAAGCAAGCACAAGGATTAGCTCTCAGCTGAGTTCCAGTTTATCTAACATGGTACCACCAACTCCTCTCTAAAACACTGCACAACATTTTATCCAGATAAGGGTTAATCAAAAGCTAGCCAGAATTATTTCTTCTTCTTTTGAAGTTCAAACTCAGTCTACCACATACTCAAGGAATTTGCCTGTTTTTATTAAGTCACTATAAATACTTGTCTATTTTAACAAGCATGCTGGTAGGGGTTGTTTGGGCTTTTTTATTGTTTTGTTTAGAAAACATGCCTTGATGCTATTTTGATAGTTGAAAAGGAGTTTGAATTTTCTAGGACTGACATGGGTATATGCCTTTAAATAAATAATTATGCCTGTAACTTGAATTTGAAAGCAAACCCACCCATGTCTGAGCTACTTGCAGTATTAGGGCGTAAAGAGCTCAAGTCTGTATGCTCTACATTCCCAAAACTCCCATGGAACAAAACGAGAGCTATGCTTCTATTAAAAATCAGTTTCCTAAATTATATGGGTGACCCTCTCCTCTGCCATTGTGATTATGTCTGCTGAACACCAGCAGAAAGAGCAGCTGTGCAGAGAGGAGAATTCATGATCACAGCACCTGGGAAAGCCCTACTGCCTGTAAGAGCTGCTCTCTGCCTTGATGTTCTCTGGGTACTGCAGCAGAACTGAAGGGTCATAAACTCCTGTGCAGACCCCACTCTGCAACGCAAGCCAGCATGGCATATACATTATGGTGATTAATAAACAAAGCTTTGGGTTATTCTGAACTTGTACTGAACACTCTGTTTAGCTACTGCACCACTGATTTCAAAACAAGATGTGAAAATAGCAGAAGCCAGATAATTGTTTGGGACTTTCCAAGAGGAATTTGCCCAAATCATGACATGGCTTCAAACTCCTTGGAAGTCTGGACATTTTAACTGGACCTCTTTTTTAAGACCTGTCTGCAATTTTGTTTTTCCAGCGATGTATGGAAAAACACATCTCTACTTCCCAAGAGAGTTTAACATTCAAAAAACAACCAGATAAACAAAAAGCCATGTTACTGTAACCTACAGAGAGGTTTGTAGGAAGGCCTTCTACTCCCCTTTTAAATGTCATAGCCCAGTGCCTGAGGGTCAACACAGCACTTAACTTCAGCAGTTACACTTTTAGCTATAAAACTGCTGAAACAGTTTTTGAAAATATAAACCAGACTATCCTTGCTTTAACTGATGCTGGACAAATACTCATTATCTCTGTTTGCTGACAGGAGAGCTCTTAGAGTAATTTCTCACTTTAGTACCAGTTCTGGCAGATCACAGAGTCCTCAGTTTGATTCATACAGCTGTGAGGATTTGGAATTGTCTATTTAATTTGGTGACCGAGACTGGTCACACCCCTAACTTCCACCCTTAGCATTGTGCTTCTCAATAAATAGCAGCTGACTGAAAGAGGACTCTTTGTTAAAAACAAAGTACTCTGGAAGTATAAGTAAAAAAAAACCTCTTGGGAAATGTTGGGTCAATGGAATATTGTTCTCCCCTGTGAGTTCACAAGCAAAATTAATCATATCTGCTCAGGGCAGAAGTGGAACACCCTGATGACATCAGTCCCCTGCAGAAAGAGCCATGCTGTTCACTGGCACAACTGCTGTGTCCCAGCACTTGGGCACACAGGAGTTGTAACATATCTGACAGGGCAGGACAATGAGACACAAATTGCATTCTGTGCTGTGCTGGCCCTGAATGCAGTTTTACTGCATTGTCTATGGCTTGATAAGCACAGAGCTTAAATCCTTCACAGTGGAGAAGGCTACAGGGTCAGATTTAGATTCCGTGGCTTATACCAAGTGTCTGAACAAGTCACAATCCAAGTCAAGCAGGACAGCTCCAGGGGAATATCCAGCAAGACACTTCATAAAATGCCTACAAACAGATGCTTTCCAGGCAGGATCTTTTGAAGAGAAACCTAAACTGTTACCGTAATTTTTTTAATGGGTAAAAATTGCCAGATGACAGGAGAAAACCAAAAGCCTTCATCTGAAATTCTGTTTTGCCCAAGCTAAGAGGACTTACCTGGAGGAGGTGGTGCAGCTCTCATAGGGTAAGTCTGATTTTGAGACCTACTGGAATATCCTCTGACTTGGGTAAGGTTCCGTCTAGTAGGACCTAGAAGAAACCAGCAACATTCTGTTACCCCTTCACAATTACATTAATTGGGTAAGTCCTGCTGCCTGCCAGACCCCTGTTCTGTGATCAGAAAGAGCCGAGCTTCAGGAATAAGGAATCTGACTCCTGCAGGGTTCGCCAGGCTGTTATAAAGCATTAGGTGCAAAAAGGATGATTTTAGGATATTTTCTCTTTTGTGATCCAGTTCAGCCTCAGGATATAAAGCAAAGCCTTCTTGCAACTACAGTAAACAAGGCCCAGAACACTCTACAGCTGTAGAGCAGCAAGGAACTCTGCTGTATCCTTAGGATCTTTGTGTGTTACAGAGAAATTTATAAAGAAAATGGTGAGGCTAGAGCCAAGCATTGATAGAAAAAGTCAACCATTCTCTGATTTTATAAACCCCTAATTTCTAGAGGAAATTCATACTTACGGGAATTCTTTGGTAGCCCTGGTCCAATGCTGATCTGCAGCACTTTATTACTTGGTTTGAGAATGGCTACATCTCCTTGGCCTTGCATAAACTGCACCTGTCGAGAACCAGCACTGCTCCAGGGCCCCCAGCTCTCCTTCTTCAGCTTCACTTCAAGTCTGACAGAAGTGCATGAACATACAAATGAAAAATCCAGTTGCTACATCAAATCAAGGCAGTATTGCAGTAGATAATTTAGAAATATAAAATTAAAAGCTTAGACTGAGAATCCGCATTCCATGAGTGACCCAGCTGACATAACCACCTAACTAAATATTTTTTTCCACGCTTTTAAAAAAAAGTTCTTCTTAATGGGCGTTTTAATTTTCCTGGTACAGCTTCTCAAAGGAAGTTTAAGATGCCCTGGAGAGGACAGGGAGCTTTGAACAAAAATGTGCAAAGGTCCAAGTAGGAGATGTGTCAGCCCTGAGCCACCAGTGGCTCTGCTGGTGCTGCTCGAGCGCTGTTTGTGGACATTCCCTGCACACACTGTCAGATGTACACACACACTGCATCTGTGGGTGGCTCTGCACTGCCCTGTGTGCTCTGGGGCAGGCCCTGTGCTGTGCTGCAAGGGAACACTTCTGCATTCACACACCTCAGCCTCCTCCTTTTACATTCCTCCCCAGCATTTCCATGATATTCATCTGCTCTGAACTGTACTCAGGGTTTTGGGCAAGACCCCAGAAGTGCAATATGTGACATACATCCTGGTACTGACTCTGCATTCCCAGTGTACAGGAGTGTATGCTACAGTAATGTTCCTCACTTCAATTCTCCTTCCACACCCTTTCCAAACAAAAATAGTGATCTCTTGTTGCTTTTCACAATTCCTCTACCTTTTTGAAGGCAATAAAATAAATACACAAATCCAAGGCCTGCTGTTGCTGATGTCCTTAAGGGGTGGAAGTATTAATAAAAGCATAGGTTTGCTGGGATTGTTTCCAGGATGTCCTCACAGCCAAACTGCACATCAGATATGCTCTAGGTTTTCACGCTCGTTTCTAAAAAATGTTCCCAATATCATTTAATTAAGTGAGGCCTCCTTAGAATTATTCTTTCACCCTACAGTCCTCTGTACCCACAACAAACTTCAAGCATTTCAGACTGCTACCTTATGTGCCCAGAATTCTTTCAAACTCTTCATAGAGATGTCTGCACTCCTAGGTGAAGGAGGGAGAAGAGGATGCTCCCTGCTCCTGCCAGGAGCCAGCAGCAGCTGTGCAGAGGCTGTGCAGAGGCCCTGCCCTGGTGCCATGGTTAGGAGAACAAAGGCAGCCCTCTATGGACACACGCAGTGGGAAGTGTCAAATGGCCCTGGTAAATCCTAACCTGTTACTCTGACAAGGCAAGCACAAAGTCTGGTCTCCTTGCACATACAGGGTTTTACACTGTGCTATCTCCTATTACTGTAAAGTACAACTTGCACTCACTCATTTGCCTTGGCAGCAAGAACAAAACATTTATCCTTAAAAGCCCATTGAAAAAAAGCCATAACTCACGTATTGCTAAATTTCAGAGGTAGTGTTCTTTGTGTTTTCTCTTCATATCGTTTAGATAAGAGGCTTAAAAACTCTGTTTTGAAGACTGATTCAAGCAAACTATCATATTCCTGTTCATGTAGAATGAAAATGTCATCCTGCATGGTGCTGCAAGGAAATCAGAGCATACATCATCCAGTTTAAAATGTCATCAGTAAATACAGCCAGCATGAATAATGACATTTGCAGAGTACTCATGGTTAATTTTTAAAAACATAGCAAAGTCCAAGCAGCATTAATTACAGAGCCTTGCTTTCTGAGAACAGGTTTGGGTTTTTTTCTGAAGTTGATAATGGAATAGCTGAAACAATACTACTTAGTCATTTTACAGTAATTACTGTTAGCAAAAAACCATGTGCTATTAAAGTTACAATTATAATTCTTCTCTTCAATAATGGCAGACTTTGTGACAAGAGATAAATTGGAAATTTAAAGGTTACTGAAGCAAGTCTGAAACCCAAAGCAAGCAAGTTCAAAAGGAAAGCTTTCAATTCCCACTTCATCCATCAACTTATTTTCCCTGTCCTACACAAACTGCTCTGTCAATGGAAAAAATATATTCCAGGTACTGACCTTAAAGAAACAGAAAGAATTCTCTCCACTTCTATCCTTCGCTTCAAGACCTCCTTCACCTGGCCCTTCTCTGGGCCCTGCTTTATCTTCTCACGCCCAATCAGGTAAATGCACTTGGGAGTGAGGACGAGGTCTCGCTTCACGCTCTGAAACACAACATTGAAAATACACAGCCGTGTCCTGCGTGCTGTGACCCTGAGCTGGGCACGTCCTGGGACAGGATGGTGAAGACAACTCTGACTCGCAGCAGAACTCGTCTTTAGGGGATGCTGCTGTTCCACCCACCTTAAACCGTCTGTCATATTTAGTTACAGTGTCTGCAAAGTCGATCTTCTCACGCTTGCCCACAAACTGGCGGAGCTCGGGGTGGTCC
Source organism: Buphagus erythrorhynchus (assembly GCA_013400855.1). NCBI lineage: Eukaryota > Metazoa > Chordata > Aves > Passeriformes > Sturnidae > Buphagus > Buphagus erythrorhynchus. The sequence goes on along the minus strand of VZTT01010277.1, from coordinate 38,538 downwards.
TCCATGCCTATGTAATCTCCCACAAAATTCCTGTTAATGCTGTTCCGTCTTCTCTCCTTCTTGTTCAGCAACAGATCTGATGCTTAAATACAAAACATAAACATTGATTAAATGCATCTACCAAATTTCCTAAACCCATGCTCTCAAAGAGCAAACTGTTTCACACAGAATTTCTTGAGAAGTGATAACCAAATTGTTTCTAATATGGAAAAACAGTGAAGTACTGCTGCTAATCCTTTACATAAGGAAATCTAATTATCATTAAATCCATTCCTAATGAAATACACTGATGGCAAGCTCAGTAGTTGTGGTTAATTGGGAGCACCTCTGGAACTAAGAAATTGCTCATTCACTGCTAGAGATTAAGGATTAACCCTTCCAAACCTAGCATGATTATTCACACAGCCCAGGTCACATACAACTAAGTCCCAGAAGAGTCCATGGAGTCCATGGATTGGTTTTATCACCTACAGATTATTCGGATCCTGCATAACTATGGAAAGTTTTTTTTTTTGCCTCCCCTGCAGCATCTCTGCTGTCTGTCCTACTCTGGCTTTGACTTGAGAGCAAAACACTGGGCAGTCCAAGAGATTTGTGAATGCACAACAGTCAATCTCATCAGTGGTACTGCAAGGGTCCAACAAAGTGCAATCATTCTGAGATAGTTACCTGCAATGCAACTTTAGCCTACAGAGAGGGAGAGATTTCCTTCCCCTTTGTGTCCCTCCTTCTGCTCCTGGAACCATGTGTGTGTGAAGGCCCTGCCATCAGAAGTTCTGACCTACCTTCTTCTCTCATCTGCACGTATTTTTTCCTGGCTGCGTACTTCCTCCAGGCCTTCTGGATGGCCCTGGCATACCCATCATACTTCCTCTCTCTCATTTCTTCTAACAGAAACAGCTGTACAAAGAGACAGTGGGGCAGGTCAAACATTTTACATGAAGAAAATCTGTATTTTTCTTAAGATAACTTTCCAGTGCACTTCACTCTAGATCCAAGCTGGTGCCTCTTCCCCAGCTGTGAGATCTGAGATTGGAATGTTAACGCAGCCTTTCTGGAAGGAATCTCTGATGCTTGAGTGGCTGTGGTTCTTACTAGTCTACCCATTATGTTCCATACCCCATGATGAAGGAAGAGGAAAGAAATATGAATTCTCCCTGAAATACTCTACTGGTACAACACAAGGTTCTCCACTCTCCATTTCTTCAGCCTCCATCCACACATTCTCCAAAATTCCTACTTCTCTTGTCAGAATTGTTACCATGTCTGTGGGGATCTGTGCAATGTGTAACACAACTGTTCACAAGCAACTATTTCCCCTGGCTGAATTTCATACCCACCCTGTCCCCTGTCTCTCGCCACTGAAAGTTGTCAGCTGTCTGCAGGACTTGTAACTATGAGCTTATAATTCACAAGTATGACATAGTAAGATTTTTGGGTCTAAAATGTCAGAAATCAAGAGACAATACTTTTTTATTAAAACAGAATTTGAAGGTGCATCCCCTTTTTTGAGAATTTCTCAGGTCCTATTAAAATACATGTAAATGTAATGCATTAGAACAATTTCATAATTATTGTAGGAGACAGCATATTCACCATAGCCTTTTACATACTTCAGTTAGATGGGGCTTTTGTCTTATCAGGAGCACAAGCATTTGGCTAAATTGCAGCATTTAATCAGTCCACTGCCATGACTGCTGCTTATTATTTCCCTGCATTGTGTGTTAAATATTCACAATATTCACAGGAGTTTTCTTCTAGCTTTCAAGAGATAAAATTAGTAAAAATGGGTATATGGAGAAGCAAACCTGGAGTTTAGGATTTTTTTTTTTCACTTTGCTGCTCTAAACCATGCAAATCTAGAAAAACACTGTTGTTCATATTGATCTGAAAAAGGAAATTCGATCTGGTGCAATCCATTTCCACAGAACCTCACTTGCTCCTGTACAGAGTTATTTATTCAGGTGTGGGATGGAAATGTAAATAATGAAGCCTTTCTGTCCCCCATAAAACCTTATTTCACAGTTGGCAATTCTCCATCTACAGCAAACTTATTTTAAAAAAATTTAAAATCTCTTCCTGAACACAAGCACTCGCTCAGGTTTCAGCACAGGCATGAGAGCTCCTGATGCAAAAACATCCTCAGCTGCAGCAGGGGCACGACCAAACCCTTGTGCAATTCAGGTTACAGTGACAATATTGATGCTGTCTCTGACCATTTATTTCACTAACAATAATGTTAATTCCAAAATCTCAGTGCAAAATAATCTATCATCTGCAGCTGAAGGTGACCATTAAGCAAGTTCAACTAAATCACTGAGCTAAAATACAGTTCTTAAGCTACAGAAATAAAGATACTGTATAAACCCTTTCCTAAAATATGTATTATAAAACCTCCTCTTACACTCTTCTCAAGCAAATCAAGTATTTTTCACCTTTAACCACAAAAGGTGCTCTTTTTGGTGGAAGCAAGAAAAAATTTCATTTACCATCTAAAAGATTATTTTTCTCAGAAGCAATACAATCGTAGCCAGTACTTTAGTAGTATAAGATAAAAGATGATTGTCTTTCTTAATAAAAGATAAATCACTCTTTAAAATATTCAGTTCATAAAAACACTTTCAACATAAAATAAAAAAGTCCATACTCATTTTGGTACTTATTTAAAAAGAGATTTCATGGCATTAAAAAAATTTTTAAAAAACATATACAGTAATTGAAAGCATTAATTTAAATTAAAATTGAAACACAGCCCCCCAAAAAAATTTCCAGTCAACTTCATGTTGTCCTAACCTGCAGAACTGCCCTTCAGTAAAACTCACAGATACACCATTAAATGGCATATCCATGCAAGCAGGACTTAGCATCACAAAAATGCATCAGGATGGGAAGATGCTTCCACTGAGCAACAATGCTGTCCTCTCAAAAGAACCAGCAGCACATCATGCTGGAGTACAGATCATTGACTGAAGGGGAACTGGATCCATCAATCCCATGGCAGCACTTGCCATTTGGCTACTGAACAAAAGACAGACACCAGGAAATCACACTAACTTCATAAGACAAAACTCCAAATAATCTCCAGAAAGAAATCACAGCTGTGTTCCAGAGGAAGCAGGTAAAGCTCACACTCCCTCAGAACTGGTTGCCTGGTGTTGCTATGACCAAGTAGGATCAATCCCATATTAGTTTTCTGCTCTGCCAATATGCCACCTGAAGTATTGTAATAACCAACATCTCAAGCACTATATGCTGTGGTGTATAAACATGTCTCTCTGATGTAGGCAGGAACGCAAATCCCGTTATTCCTGAACAGTATCTTACCCTCTTTATGGTAGAAACAACAAAATTTCTATTATGACTTGGAGAAACATTCTTTTTTGCCTTTAACAAGTATCTTCCCATGTGATTGGACACAGCAGTGTCATTGACTGAATTATTGTTGTTCTACAGAGGAAAATATACGTTCCTGGAACAGCAAATGATAGCCAGAGATGTGTTCAGTTTTTATTTTAGCATGTAACTTCAGACAAAGCACCAAGAAATCAATGCTCAACTGCAAGATGTGCTACACAAACTGAGTCCCATTGCTTCTGATGCATCAGGAATACATGAGACTGAGTAGAGCATATATCTTCCTTAAACAACTTTTCTGAGTAGCAAAGTAAGAAAACTTTTTTCCAACAGATTTTGCACAATTTAGTATTCACAGGATAAAACTAGCCTTGTGATGCCTCCCTAGTATTCTCTTTGGGATTTCAAGTTGCAGCCATTCTGGAACACTCATTTACTCCATACTGTGTAACATATCCTCACCATCCCTTGGGACTACTCTACCTTCATCAGTTAGTTCTTGTTACGAGAAGAGGACCAATGTTCTTGATACCAAAGCATCTTCATAACCCATTTTTCTTCTTCTTGATGCATTCAATTATCTTTATATTAAGTGCCAAAACCCTGCAATGGCCTTATGTAGTGTGGCCTTTACACAACCTCTATGATAGACGTGCTCAGCTTGTCTTAGACTTTTACACTCGCCCCACCTGAGCAGGTATCATGTTCAACTTGAGTGGGCAGGACTTTAATTTCAGCAAACAGTTGCACATTTGAAGAATTGTGTTCTGGCACACTTACAGACTCTGGAGCTTTGATGAAGACTTTGGACTTCCCAAGCTGGTACTGGTCAGGGTCCATGTTGACTGACTGAAGCAGGTGGAGGACTCCTTGTTTCTCTTCTCCTTTCCATGAGGGCCAGGTTGCTTTGGTCAGAATGGCATACCTTAACCACCAAGGAGAAGAGATTAAAACCTGAGGTCAAACAGCAGCAGCAGAACACCACTGACTCTTGGCCAGCACTACCCTGGGGGAGATTGACAATGGCAGCAGGACTCAAGAGCCTGGTGTGTGTGAAGATGCACAGTATTAAGATGTTTCTTGTTTAGTGAGACCAAACAACTGAAAAGGACAACAATGCCCTGGAGTCTCCCATTTCCAGATGCTAAGTTGCTGTCTGGTAAATGCAGCAGTTCATTGCAGAAAGTTGTGCAGGAATCTGCTTAAATCCAGGGTGAGGTTATTTACCAGCAATGACATTATGGTCCAGATTTGAGTACCTACATCCTTGGTATTCTAAACTGATTCCCAAGCACACATCCAATTTCTCACTCAAGCCTTCTCACTCTTATTCTTACAAAGGTCTTTTCAATTTCTGAGCAAGTGACCAGCTTGTGCTCCTAACCCACCTGCTCAACAGCTGGGCTGCATTTAGCAAGAAGCCATTCCTGGCTCCATCCCAGGAAGCCTCTGGCTTGGCCTCTGGTGCAGGAAGGAAGCAACAGTGATATTGGTGCTACCTTGAGGGCACACTGGGAACTGACCCCACAGAGGGCCTGGAGAGAGCAGGGAAGTGCTCTAACTCATCTTTGACAGAAAGAAGCACGTAGCCTTCTCTCTCGGTGTCTTCTGTAACCCTTGAGAATGAAGCAGATGCCAGGTTGCAGCCCCTTTTAAACTGCCCACTTTTCCAGGTTTCACTTGGGCTTTTGGAACTGCCAGGCTGGAGTTACAAAGCTGCCTTGTTCCACTGCCCACCAAAGGAGTACTGCTGGGCTTTAGCTGCCCCAGCATCTCTGTGGGTAGAGTAACTTCTCTGGAAGCTGCTGTTTAGGCTCCTCTGACAAGAAGACTGGAGAACAGCTAAATATGTTGAGGCAAATTTCTCCCCAAAATCTTACATTCTTTACTCTTGACAATTTCCTTTTAATGCCTTAGGCATACTTAAGTTATGTAAACTAAATCATGCTTATTAGTAAAAGTATTCAACACATGAAAAAAGTGACCAAGTATGGAGGTTGGTTTGTTGTAATTCCCAAGTTCTTAAGATGATTTAGGCAGCTCCTAATACAATGTTCTCAAAACACAGATAAGGAATCACTGGGAAATAGATTAAAGGAATGTTGACTACCTGCTATCATCACATCTAAAATGTTATCCAGCCAAGAAGCACAGGTGTCATGCAATTTAAGTAACAATACCACACAAACAGAAATAGCAAACAGTTAAAAAGAAATGCATCACAGAACCCAAACACCTTTGAATAGAAGGTGCGTGAGAAGAGAGTAACTTCTGAATAATTCAGTAGGATTCAAACCACTGATGTTCTCATGCTCGAATCTCTCAGTTAACAAGTACTCAGGTACTCTGCTGGAAGCTGTAATGAAGTAGCTCTTACACCTTAAATATTGCAGTGTATTATACACAATCTGTCTTTAGACAATGTGTGCACTTACATATTTATGTGAATTATCAGTATTATGGGATAAATAGATGCAACCCAGTAAAGAGTTGTAACTTAAATTAACTCCAAACTCCTTTACTAACCAGCCTCTTTTGCAAGCTCATCATGTACTGCCAACAGTGCAGCTGGGTAGGTGGGTCTAACCAAGGTAACTGAAGGTAAAGGAGCTGAGGTGAATAAAGGTGTTCCAAACTGCTACCTTCCACACAAGAGACTGTGACATGACATTTCAGCATGCTACAAATTCTCTCCTACATCTCCTGAGCTGTAAAGGAGGGCACAGGGAAAAACATGATTCAAGACCTTTTAATATATGTAGACCTCTTGGGTACAAAGGAAGAATATATTTGAAATTCTCCTTTTTCATCAAATTAACTTCATACATTTTAGTGGTGCAACAAGTCTACAGGGTAGAACAAACAGATCATTCTATAATACGCACTATTTAAGCATTTCACAGCTGGATAACGTGACAAGTCTCACTGTTCACTGCTGTTTAGCAATGGCACTTCAGTGTCCTTGTGCAGTTTCCCATGAAACCAGTCATGTCACCATCCATGAATCCAGGTTTGTTAAGCTTGTGTAATTTGATCTTGCAGATGATTTCAGCACAAGTACTAAATGTGTTCTTAACA